>MU158809.1:298126-395842 GCA_015888305.1 Antheraea pernyi | reverse complement strand
TATATATATATATCCCGTGTTATTACAAAAAAGTTAAATACGTATTAAATACTTGGTTTAAAATAGTTTCCTAATTAATGGACCGCGCTCGCTCGAGGCAAGTTTGCGTTATCCTTTTTCACAAGTCTAGTCTAGCGCAACCAAAGCGAGGCAAAAGAACAAGATGGCGAACATTCAGCGACCGCGGTGCATTTAATATGAGACCTTTTTAAAGCCAGGGTTCAATATGTATTTAACTTTTTTATAATATTACACCGAAAATGCTTTTCTTTCCGTAATAAAATGTTACATTTGAAATAGTAGTTACCATAATTGGATCGAGAACACATAGTAAGGACAATCAG
Source organism: Antheraea pernyi (assembly GCA_015888305.1). NCBI lineage: Eukaryota > Metazoa > Arthropoda > Insecta > Lepidoptera > Saturniidae > Antheraea > Antheraea pernyi. The sequence continues at coordinate 395,498 of MU158809.1, read as the reverse complement.
TATTAAACTATGCATTAGCATTACTAATTATCTATATATAATACGTTATTATTTTATACTCTGTACATAATTCAACATTAAAAATTACGTTTAATTTGACATTGGGAGTTAAAACATTTTGCGGATCGATCCGAGGTCATTAAACACTATTTATTAGTGAATGTTATAGACCAGTTTAAGCTACTATTTAATTATTAATATTAATTACTGTTCTTCTTTTTCTACTTTGATAAGCAATCTTTAACGTTAATAAAGTGGATAAAAAGTATGGTAGCTACCAAGTATGTCATCCTCTTTGGCAGCCTGGCTGAAACTTTTGTAAATATTGTAAATAGAATGTCGTTCAAATAATTGAACAAATAAATTAAATGTCGCGTGTGTCTATAAATACCTTATAATTATGAGCATATTAATAAACAGTCTATTTCACGCATTCCGAGTATTATTATTACGCTGTCTGTGTCAGTCTAGAATCTTATAGTAGTGAGCCCGAAGCTCCTACATTTAGTGAACCCGACGTGATGGCGGGCGTCCGTGCACCACAGTTTCACACAGCAGCAAATCCGACGTGATCATCATCAACACCGGTATTTATGCTCCTACAAGTATTTCATATTTTATACTTAGAAACTGCTAGTGATTTCAGTACTTTAACAAAGCGGTTATGCCTTCAATAGAACTTTTCAAGAGTTATTGTGCCATCTATGATTTATATGCTACACTATTATTCCTAATTGGTACCCGCGCTTCATCTGTATTGTTTATTATTCTAATAATATATTTTATAAACAGAGGAAGAAATATAAAAAAAAAATGAAAGCAAAAATATACTTCGCTTACAAAATATCTTTGTAAACGTATCACCATCATCAGCCTGTAAGAGACCCACTGCAGGGCCATAGGCCTCTTCCCGAAGGAAGGTATGGGCGTAATCATCACGTCACTTCACATCTCCTTCTCATGCGCGTCACATCGCTTGACCCAAAGCACATATCGCCGAATGTGTAGTGCTTATAAAATCGTAGTAATTAAATTAAGCTATCGTAACATTTAGATACGCAATTATTAAGTATTTATGAAGTAAAAAAAAAAAAATTCCAAAAAAAAATTAACCGCCTTCGATGTGAAACACAAATAAGGCACTAAAAAGCGAAAAATAATTAACCAAATTAAATAAAAAATATTGATATTCGCGCTACCGAATAATATATTAGAAGTCGATGCCAACCTAAATTTCAAATTTGTTGCAGGTAATAAAATATGTATATATACTATACAGATATACATCATGGGACACGAGAGTGGACCAAAACTTTGTATGTAGATGATATTAATTTAGGTTGGCATCGACTTCTAATATATTATTCGGTAGCGCGAATATCAATATTTTTTATTTAATTTGGTTAATTTAATAATTCAGTTATTTTTCGCTTTTTAGTGCCTTATGTGTGTTTCACATCGAAGGCGATTTATTTTTTTTTGGAAAAAAAATTTATTTCTCCATTTTTAGTGTTCATAAATATATCTGGTTTCTAATGGGTATAATAAATCGGTTCCAATTTCACGAAAATACGTAAATATGAATGGATGAAAATCAAATAAACGAGTTTTTACCCCCTTAGGGGTTGAATATTTTCTTCAAATTTATATGGGACCACCTCTGACTATAATCGATTCAAATAAAAAAAGAATCATTAAAATCGGTTCATAATTGAAGGAGATATCGATTAACATACATTAAAAAAAATACACACAACCGAACGTAGTAACCTACGTTACTACGTTCCTTTTTCGAAGTCGGTTAATAAAAAGAAATGCTCAAAATCTATCCAGTACTATATCAGTGATGTAGCGGATTTTATATTTTATTCATAATTTTATGTTACTTGACTCTATATTGTGTAAAATTGGTGGCGTTTTATGTAATATAGTATATTTATTATGCATAAGTGAAGTGAAAGGAAAATAATGCCACGGACCATGAATTCTGAGATGCCACAAAAAATCCCTGGACAGTTGTAACAAGGGAGCCACCATGTTGTTGGAACATAAACATTGACATATGATCGCACGACACTAACTTGTAATACTATTAACTACTCGACAATGGCAGTAATAATCTAAAAGATAGGTCGGCAAAAAAAAAGTTAAAAAAAAAATGGCCGACTTCTCTCATTTTATTTCTATACTTAGATATACTCTTATTAGATACACTATGCACGATAACTAAACTATATTACGCAAAGTGTGCGTTAACTACTAGGTATGCAGTCAAATAGGTCAATGAATAGCAAATAAACTTCCCATTTAATATTCCTAAATAGGTTACGTCTTCGTAAAAAATCAAGAACCGATACGTTCACAAAAAAAGAAAATTTTCAAAAAAAAGTATTATCCGACTTCAATATCAATCAAAAACCCATAAGGCACTAAAAAGCGGAAAATAAATAGTTTATCAAAAATAAAACATATGAATATGTGTGCTACCTAGAGATGTACTGGAAGTCGGTACCAACCAAAATTTTTGTATTACAGAGACGCGAGAGTGGACTTAAACTTTGTACCTGTAGATGATATGATTTTCGGTTTGGTTGGCACCGACTTCCAATACATCTCTAGGTAGCACACATATTCATATGTTTTATTTTTGATAAACTATTTATTTTCCGCTTTTTAGTGCCTTATGGGTTTTTGATTGATATTGAAGTCGGTTAATACTTTTTTTTGAAAATTTACTTTATTTTTCCATTTTTAGTGTACATAAATATATTTTACTAGCAGTGCCCGCGAACTCCGTTCCGCCTTAAGTATATTAAAATATGCGCATTTTTGCGGTATGGTATGCGATATGGTTTCAATTGGTTGTACAATAAGTAACGTTTGGTACGAACGCAACCTTTTCAGTAATCCGCGATAGTTTCTACCACCAACTCGGCTACCATCGCTTCACACATTATACACCTTAAGTAATGTAATTACAATGCTTGCGTCATGTTGCAACACAGCAACGAACATAAGCACAATAGGCTCCTAAGAATTGAAGAGTTTTTTTTATAATATTGGTGGCAAACGAACATACGGGTCACCTGATGGTAAGTGATCACGGCCGCCCATGGACAATTGCGACACGAGAGGAAACACAGATGCGTTGCCGGCCCTTAAGAAAGGAGTAGGCTCGTTTCTTGAAAGTTTTCTTACTTTGTCACGGATCCCATAATCAGAACCTAACCAAACTCTCATCAAACTACCCTTGAAGTACATCCTTTTCAATAAAAAATGAATCATCGAAACCGGTTAGCGTAATATTGAGTTATTCGTCTATTTGTCGTGTACATACTTAATGCAAATTTGAAACTTATACGGTTTTGCACTGGATGCCGTTGTCGGAACTGTACCAAATTAAAATGGGACCACACTGGAAGTACCAGCTTTCAAATAAAAAAAGAATAATCAAAATCGGTTCACCCAGTCCAAAGTTATGAGGTAAAAAACATAAAAAAAAAAAAAATACAGACGAATTGATAACCTCCTCCTTTTTTTGAAGTCGGTTAAAAAGGAGTTTTGATATAATAAATTATCATAATAGTTTCTTTAAGACGAAATACGAGAATTTAAAAATCTTGAGATGTATTTAAATAAATTTACAAGTAATATTAGTTTCTTATGCCAAGGTCGAGCTTCTGTGTCAAGAGGACATTTGAGATGATCGTTTGAACACATTTGAAGGTCATCTTTAAGCAGCCTGGCAATGAAAACTGTGTTTATTATATATAAATTATTTTAAAAAAGAATTATCGACTTTTGTATATTTTAAAGGATTTTAGTGTTTGACCAGGACCTTGCCTGATGTTAAATGGTGACTGGATCTCAAGTGCAGCTACATTCCTTTTTTTTATTGTAGCATGGCAAAATGACTGCACTGTGCCCGATGGTAAGCACAGTACAATCCAAAAACAATGGCGACCACCGAGTGACACATTATCCACCGCCGGTCGCCGGTGTCATGCCGGCCTGCGAAAAGCTGGATATGCACAGGCTGATCTCGAAACGCGACCCCCTGAAGCGAATCACTATGACGGGCTTTTTCGCCATATACATGGTGGTTGCCACCCAATCAGACCCAGTAAAACCATACCACCCCGCTTTCGCCATTGCCTCGTTCGTTATTCAGCAGGGTGCACCACGTGCAGGTGAGGTTGTTTTGGGTGTCTCAAGTCTTAGATGTTATTCGACACCCTTTACACCAGACGGCAGTACGGTGGCGCGTCCATATATACATAATTAATTCTATTGTATGATTTTCATTATTATTCAACTTAATATTTTTTTTATTTTTGATTGATTTATTTAAAAACTATTTATTGACAAAATCAAAAATATTTAAAACGGGATGGTACAGAAACCTGATGCCAAATTGCCGTAACGTCCTAATAGTCCTAAGTTACCTAAACCTTCCGAATGAGACACTTTATGTACTGGTAAAAAGCCATGTAAATCCCTGTAGTAGTTTTTGAGTTTAACGCAAACAGACAGACAGACACCCCCGGCAGAGGATTTTGTTTTATATAATACTATGTAATAATAGTCTAAATTGTTGACGGCCTCAAAAGTAAATCTGAATTAATAGATCTAAATACATTAACCACCGGAATGAAGAGGCGATAAATTAGAGTGTATCAAAATAAATTATTGAACAATTAAGAATAAATTTAATAATATCGTAACTTTAAAAATAATTTAGGAACTTGCACCAATTTAGAAACTGATTACATATTTTAAAATAATTCTTAAGAAGCCATATCCAAAGTGAAATACGAACAAAGACGACCTTTTAGTCATTTGTGCGCGCGATAGTACAATGCGCGTGCGCTGCGCTGCGTGCCGCTAGAACGGATATTGTGTCGTGGTCATGACATTTGTCTTAAACAGTTATTACCATTTATTATTATTAGGTATCGTAGTGGAATAGCGGTAAGCGATCCATGTTCATGTTCATCCATGGTTCGATCTACGTTAAACAGAATTGCCAGTTATGTTTCGATGTTAAATAATAGTGAGAGGTAATGTGCTCGGAAGTCCTGTCGATAGAAATGGGTTCGAAATCCTGCAATGAGTTAATATTCAATGAAGGAAGACGTAATGACCTAAAAATGTGGCTGTAGCTTTTTTGGCTAACTAACGCTTTATAGTTAAAAATCTATATAAGCAAGCATCTATAGGTGTGTTCCGGTAGTTGTATTTGGGAGCCAATCGTCCTGTAGGCTTAGTGTGTTTACAGTCTTAGATCATATAGTTATTAAGTCTAACTAACTAATATTATAAAGAGGTAAAGTTTGTGAGTTTGTTTCGTTGTAGGTGGTAATCTCAGGAACTATAAGTCCGATTTAAAAAAATCTTTCAGTGTTATATAGCTCATTTATCGAGGAAGATTATAGGCTATATATCATCACGCTAAGGCCAATAGGGGCGGAGCATCAATGAAGAATATTTCAAAATCGGGGAATTTTTCCCCTTGAGAGCTTCCGCTGCGTGTTACCGTTAGCCCAAAGTTACTATTCCACGCGGACGAAGTCGCAGGCAGAGGCTAGTTCAATCTAAAGTAAAATTATGTTCAAACACTGAAACCTATAAATAAAAAAAAACAATGTAGTAGCACTTCAAAAATCAAAAACATCAGAAATAGTTTACAGGCAATTTTTTTAAAATACATCGTATGAAAGTTTTATTACTTTTGTATATTAATTTTTAGGTATTAGCGAATAACTATAAAGTATTTTAACCCAAACTCTTCACTTTTCTGTTTTCAAACATTCTTTTAAAACAAACCTTGACGCGTCAATTACAAGCGTAATAAAACGAAGAATAACCCATATAGGTGCAGCAGTTCTCAAGTAATGTGCTTACATACATTCGACAATTGATTTTTATTTATACATACACCGTTAACCCTTAGATAGTGTTGTTAAGTCTACATACAACGTTTTTTTTTTCAAATAAGTACTCAATCATACTACTAGATTTTTATTTAATTTGCTTTTCGAGTAACCTATGACTTCATTCATGTAAAAAATGATTTTCTAAAATTTAAAACAATACATCATGCATTTAAGGGTTAAATACCAATGCTATAATGTTATGATGTTTACATTTAAACTTATGGCCATTAGTGTTAGTGTTTGTTTTTATAACAATTTGCATACCTGTGTTAAAAGGTCGTCTTTGCATATCTACCAAATTACTGAGAATAGTACATGGATTTGTTTATCTCAGTAAATTACATCTAACATATAAAAATATCGTGCGACGGTGTCTGTGGTCGAAATTAGCAGCGGCTGGTCCGATTTTTATGAAATTTTAAATGTATATTTGGTAGGTATGAGAATAGGTCGTAGAATATATTTTATACCTCTAAGTGATTAGGGTGTTCCCTATCCAAAATTAGATATTTTTCTTTTTTGTATTTGCCATTTAAAAATATCTAGGACGCCAAATTTTCACACTCCTTTTATTTTTTTATTTTCTCTCTCCTAACCCCTTCTTCCCATTTTGTATTCGCGATTTAACGGTCGTTCGTATTTCAAACAAAACGAGACTGTTATATAACTATATATAACATACTATGTCTATCGTAAGTTCACTAAACCAACTAGGTATGTGTTTGAATGAGTCCCTGAATTGTATTGTTTCACAATCGGAAATGGTGGGAGTCGCTGTAATCGGGTTCTAGGTTATTTTTTAAGTTTTCGAATTTGGAAATATAACTGGAACTGATAGGTAACAAGGAATTTTAATCCTTTTCTATTGTTTCCGTTACTAGTATTTCGCTTTCTCTCTACCTATTACTAGTTTCAGATGTAACATTTTCAGATATTTTTCTATTGCAAGAGGTGGTAGCTGCCAATCTATTTCAGACGGTGCAAAATAACGTCCACTATAATATTAAATAGTGTAATACCTTTGATAATACCATTTTCCTTCGATTATTTTTATAATATATATAGTAAAATTAGCATTATCACGTCGGGGTCACCAAATGCAGGAACTTCGACATCCCATCGCTGTCACCACTGGAGGTGCGTCGCGGCGTCGGGGTCACCAAATGTAGGAGCCTAGTATGATCACGTCGGCAGCGCGATCGTTGACTCTCTTGAAGGGGCTTAGTCATTTCCCGTTGGGGTCACCAAATGTAGGTGATTAGGCATCATCACGTCGGGGTCACCAAAAGTAGGAGCCTCTAGCTCACTACTGTAGGTGTCTAGACTGCTATGGACAGCACAATAATATAACTCGGATTATGTAAAATAGACTGTTTATATTTCTAACACCATACATGGTATTTATACAGACAAGCGATCGTTCAATTTTTTTGAACGACATATGTTATTTACGATATCTTCAAACGTTTCGGCCAGTCTGCCAAAAAGAATGATATACTAAGTACTTACACATTATATCAGAGCTTTCGTCTCTACTCGATGTTCAAAATGTTCTAGACATTTTTCAAATAATCATTCCTCCAATGTGTATTCTAATTAATGTGTTCGATGCAGGTCTAGTGGCAATACTTTACATTGTGTGGTTTTTTAACATTTTTTAACAATATGTTTCCATATTAATAGGCGTTCTTTTATTCAAGAACCAATAATACTGCTTCATTTTAAGATAAAACAAACGTACGCAGACAGGATTTTTTAAGAGGCAGTAAGAGGTATCTTAATTGTTGGAACTACAGGAAAACGTTTTTAAAATGCTTCCTTGAGTTTTTTAAACATATTAATTGTTTTACTCACCGTCATGTGATTCATAATAGTACTATATGTGATTCATAATATATAATGCTCTTGGTTAAGCCAGAAAATAATAAAAAAACATCTGATCCGAACAAACAAGTTAAATTACATTAACATGTACCGGTATTCAGGTTTAAAATGCAAACATAAACTTTGTTTTACATTTCGTTATCAAGCAGATATTATTAAATTATTGTCTTAATTTTTTTATTAAAACTACCACTAAAGACAGTTAACTTGAAGAAGGGTTCTTTATTTATAATCCCACGTATTGATTTCAACGAAATCTAATCCCATAGAGCCCCCACGGAGCTCGAGTTAAAGGCATGCGAAATTGGCGTGCAAAATAGCAGTTTTAAAGTGCAAGCTGTTATTTTGAATATAACGTTATTTATTTATAATGACTTCTAAATACATTAGAGTATTTATCGGAAGTGTTATCTCATCTTTAGACTTCATTTATTTATACTTCTATACTTAATATTATAAAGCAGAAGAATTTGTTTGCTCGGACGTGTTATCTCAGGAACTACTGGTCCGATTTGAAAAAATCTTTCAGTGTTAAATAGCTCATTTATCGAGAAAGGCTATACCAGGGGTATCCATACTTTTTCAGTCCGCGGCGCACTTACAAGTTTGGTCTTTTCTACTAAACTAACCTTTATTTATTTTACAAAACAGTTTACAGAATTTTATCATGGGGACCTAACGTAACTAGCAAGTCGAAATATATAGGTTATTTAGATAGGCACAGATATTAAAATATCCACAACATAGAGCTGTGTGTGCTGGGAATTTAATGATTTACGCTGTAACTATGAATAACTAAGTTAAGCTACAGGATTAAGATTAAGTGAAGTACCTCACGGCGGCCTTCTTTACTTTGGCACACTTTGTGACCCCTGGGCTATATATTACGCAGCAGACCAACAGGAGCGGAGCACCAATGAACAATGTTTCAAAATCGGGATTAACGTACGTGTTATTTAAAAAGTATTTTCACCTTCTACGTAAACGAAGTCGCAAGTTAAAGTCAGCGTTGGCCCAAAGTAACTATTTCACACGAATGATGTCGCGGGCAGAAGCTAGTGCAAGATATTTAAATAAATGCTTTGCAATTACTGTTGACTAATGTTTGCCTTAAAAGTAGTTTCATTATTTAAAATTTCAAGTTATATAACTGCACCAAACGACATTTTTTATCATATTTAATTATACTCATTTTATGCGGACAATGCTATTTAGGTTTAATAAAAAATAATTACTAATCTATCAATGGAATTTTTAACAGGACCTTGGAATGTCATGTAGTGGATTTTATATCTTATTCATTATCTTAATCTATTTGGCTTTATATTTTGTAATATTGGTGGTATTTTACGTAATATAGTTTGTTAATTGTGCACAAGTGAATGGGAAATGATACCACGGAACAGGGATTCTGACTTGCAACAAAAACTCCCTGGAAAGTTCTAACAAGACGGCCACCATTTTGTTAGTTCATTGAAATTATTATTATTTATTTATTCATAAGACAACAAGGGTCCATAAAAAACAAAAACAAATTATATACTAATACATAAATTGGTAGTAAAATTAAAAATTAAATTAAAATTAAGTAATATTTTTTATAGAAATGAATATGAAATAGGATGAAAAGATGAACATCACACTATTATATTACAACAGATATCCAGTGCTTCATGAAAGGACTGTCGTACATGTCTACCATTGTTCTCATTATATAATTGGAACTATCGGGAAGTCTACCCAGGATGGATGCTATTTTTTTACGGATTATAGCAAAGAAATCATCAACCCTAGCATTTGCAAACATCCCAGAAGCGCTACAAAAATGCCAAAAATAATATAAGAGTCTATAATTATTATTATTTTCGAGCTGTCTACGCTATTCGGCCTTAACAGCTTCACCGGACTACATATAAAATAGTGCAACATTTTAATGGTCACTTTTGTTTAAATTATTTCATGTTTCCACAAACTTTGTTTTAATAATTTCTAAACAAAACATTAGTAACCTTGTTTGCCAATAATAATATTCCGATTGTATGACGTAAGCCGAGTGAGGTAAGGTACGTGACAAAACCATGGTTTGCGATACACAATACTCGCCCGGCACAAGTTTTACCACTTCCTTTTCGAGTATTTGTTTTATTCTCAAGGTTACATTGCGGCGATGCAAAAAGTTTTTTTTTATCTTTATTTTTAGCACCCAATCTTTAGATTATTACTGCCATTGTCGAGTAGTTAATAGTATTACAAGTTCTTCTTCCATTCCATTTTTGGCAACCAGTCTTCTAGTAGACTATTACTGCTATTGTCAAGTGAGTATCGATATTATAAGTTTCTTGATATAGTTTCAATGAACTAACAAGATGGTGCCGAACTTGTTATAACTTTCCATGGAGTTTTGTAGCATCTCAGAATTCATGCTCCGTGGTTTTATTTTCCATTCATTTCACTTATACACAATAAACAAAATATATTACATAAAACACCATCAATTTTACACAATATAGAGTGAAGTATGATGTAAGTATGATAAAAATAAAATCCACTACATGACAAACTAAAATCCCGCCAAAAACTCGTTGTTTTTATGCGTAAATTCATTTTTAGAAATGTCTGCCTGTCTGTTCGTTTGAACACGCATCACTGCTGAAGTACTGCGTTCATGATAAAACATCACCACAAGAAAATCATAAAGCATATCCTCGAGTAACATTTAGTTTTTGTTGCATTAACAACGGTTTGTCTATCAAAAGTTCTTGTAATTTTAATAACGACGCGATAATCATCAGTTGCTTCTCTGTCCCAACTGTGCTAAACGGGGCCTCTACGGGCAGATAACTTGCGGACTCGGAAGACGTTGTCTCGCCCCGATAATAAAATGAAAACCTTGACAAATTATACCTAAACTTTCCCCATGAATCATCATTCTATGTACTGGTAAAAATGGCATGAAAATGGTCGTTTTTTACTTTATCGCGAGGAGGAGGTTACTATATTCGGTTGTATATATTTTTTTATGTATGTTAACCGATATTTTCGTCAATTGTGAACAGATTTTAATGGTTCTTTTTTTATTTGAATTGGTACACTACGTAGTGATTAACTGCTATCTGTGCATTCGTCCGTGTGAAATTGATCAAAAATATGTTACAACCGCGTGAGACGTGTGCCTTACTGGACTCCAAGAATAAATATACATAATTGAAAGTCATATATCTGTATGTAATATGAATTATATCATCGTTTTGGTCAATTTGGCGGCTATATTGTTTTATTTACGGCGTTTGCTTCTACATAACTCAGTGATTATAGCAAAAGATATACTATTAGTATTCATATATCTAATGTACTCGTTACATGTTACAGTAGATGGCGTTCGTGTCGAAGTTACAAATGTTTTTGAAAAAGCGTTTCTGTAATGTACACGCCCACTCAAAATTTTACATTTCTTTAATACATTTTTAAAAAGCGCGTGCGGAGCCGCGGCTAACAGCTAGTTAAATATATTTTTATTGTATTTTAGTGATTAAGATGGTATTGTTACAATAAATAAATTGAATACATTTTTATCGAACTTTTTTTAATCATAATTAACATATCGATACAGTGTCCGTACAAGTTTGTAATGCTCATCACTATAGAAACAATGGGCGGGTCCCGCGGTATCCTCACCCTCCTCCTTACACCCGCGAAAACTGATCGCACTGTTCCCATACTAAAAACCGATTGTGCACTCTCTATTAACTACGCGCAGGTTTGTTACTCTATGTTGTTAACATAATGCACCTGATGATGAATTCATCAAAGCGACTTTCTTTTTGGTTCCACGTTTTGAGACTAGCCAGTGTGTCTTCGGTTCCTGAGAGGTCTGCAACTACACTAAAGAATTGGTGATTGGTTATATTTAATCAAATACAGTACCGACACTTTGTATGGCAGACAGTCAGTAGCTGATTCATCCAGTCATCCGGCACTTGAGAGATTATTTCAGATTATCATATTCAAGCAGGCATTTATTGTGATAAAATAAGTTAATATTAGGTTTTATACTAACAGACACTTAAAAATTGTATTACTTGTTGGTTTTTTGCAATCACATCGACTATAAATGAATAATTTCGTAGGTTTTTCCTCCAAACATATGTTGACTGGAACTCACGAAGTTGTTTCACATTAAAATTACTCACAATGGCGATGTATTAAAAAAAACAACAGTACGGACGCTTATCGCTCGCACGATTATACACACGTGTGTCACTCTTAATTCTCTTATTTAGATTTTAAACGTTGTGACACTATAATTATTTGTTTGCATACATAGTTATCTATACTTCTATACTAAAAAAGTTTGTGAGGTTGTGAGGTTGTAGGATGTAATCTCAAGACAACTAACCCGATTTTGAAATTTTTTTGACCAATCGAAAGCCACGTTTTATGTGAGTGTCCATAGGCTATATATTAACCCGAAAAATGAGAAGACTTTTATAGTAGTCGGATTTGCAAAGTCTGAGAAAAAACGGTTGAACGAAAACGTTTCTTACGAACGCTACCTTAACGATGAGAGAATTAAATTCTCAGAAAAGTATTTTCATTTTTTCGATTAATATATAGCTAATCATACTCACAAATAACATAGCTTTCTATTGGTAAAATGATTTTCAAAATCGGTTTCGTTGTTCCAGATATTACCCCCTACAACCTCACAACCTTTACCTGTTTATAATATTAGTATAGATATATTTGCTGCACATACATTTGTTAGAGTAAATTTTTAAATTATACCAAATTAAATATTGCGTTAAATCTCCTAGTATATAAATACATCCAGTATATAAATTACTGTACTGCAGCACCGTCTAATGACTTGTAGTTGGTATGTCATCTTTGATAGTGATCGTTCAAAATATAACCAAGTCATATATAAGTATACTTACTATGAAACCTTGTATGTAACATCTATTATTTATATAGGTTATATTTCTAGTGCCCTCTACTCCGTTCCGCACGCGTGCACTATATAATATTATTTCATAAGGCGATAAGTAATTAAAACTAATTTAATTTTGTTTTTTAATGCTAATTAATCTCACACCATTACCGCAGTACCGGTGATAAACAGATAGTTCACAACAACTAAGTTCGTATATTGTACCATAAGATGTGTTAAATTACACCTCAATAACAATAGTATTCGGGAGTTTTTAGAGGGATCTTATTTTGTCATATATTGACAATTATATTTTATTCATAATCTTGTGTTATTTGACTGTATATTCTGTAATATTGGAGGCGTTTTACGTAATATAATTCGGTTATTGTACACACGTGAAGTGGATGGAAAATAATAACACGGAGCATGAATTCCGAGTTGCCACGAAAACTTCTGGAAAGTTCTAACAAGGGGGCCACCAAGAACATGGATTATTACAAGACACTTGCATATTATTACTTACTCGACATCGGCAGTAACAATCTAGTAGTCCGGTGAAGCTGTTAAGGACTTGCTAGGTCCGTAGCATAGTTAGTTTGAGAAAAAAAGAAGTAATAATCTAGAACATTAGTTGCTAAAAAGGAAGTTAAAGAAAACGATAGTATTCGTTGAAATAGCGTGTTACCTCCTTACTATAAAGGTTTTAAAATAAAACATACAGACAAAGGATGATTCGGTCGCTTGTCGTAGCAACAGCGAAGGTTGATTTTATCTTCGTCGTTTTTATATGGTACTAGCTGTGATCGCGACTCTGTCCGCGTGGAATGTAATGCAAAAAACAATGACTAATAAATTCATCTGAATGTATGAAGTCCATTTATTTATTTAATAGTCTCTCGTACTTAAGTAGTGTCGTCATTAAAATTACAATAACTTTTGATAGAGTGAACCGATTTTAATGAAACCAATACTAATAGACTGATAGACAGACAGGCATTTATAAATATATATATATATATCTAGACATTTGCAACAATTTTTTTCACAAAAATTTAAAAAGTACAGACACTACGGTGTTATTACAAAAAAGTTAAATACGTATTGAATACTTGCTTTAAAAAGGTTTCGTATTAAATGCACCGCGGTCGCTGAATGTTCGCCATCTTGCTCTTTTGTCTCGCTTTGTTACGTTAGGTTAGACTTGCGAAAAAGGATAACGTGAACTAGCCTCGGGCGAGCGTTTATTAGGAAACCTCTTTAAAGCAAATGTTTAATACGTATTTAACTTTTTTGTAATAACACGGGTTAGGCTTACATTCTTATTGTATCTATAGCTAGATATAGGTTTATAGAATATTGCTATATGTACCATAATCTGATAACGCATAGCTATGTAGCATAATGTGGGCAGTGCAAACTCGTACCATTATATGATTCTTATCTAAAGAACCTTTTTCATAATATATAGATGTACTTTGTGATTTCATTTTCATGTCTTAGCTAGTGATATTAAATTATCAAAGAGAAACAGAAAACCCCGCTTTTTTATATCATAGGAGGCAAACGAACAGGTGGGTCACCTGATGTAAATTAATCACCACCGTCCATAGACACTACCAACACAAGGGGAGCCGCAAGTGCGTTGCCAGCCTGTGTTTGGGGCAGGGAGGAGAGACCAGCCTGTGTTTGGGGCAGGGAGGAGAGAAAGTGACCCTCTCCGCCAACGGAGGACGGGCAGGAGGAGGCGGCAGTTTGACCGCCTCCTCTCACCGTAGCTGGACCTAGAGAAAATGTGTCGGGGGGCCCATCTTCCTATTGCGCAGGTCCGGCGGACGGAGGAGGCGGCCGGTGTGTACCCGGCTGTCTCCTAACAGGACGAGGTCCGGCGGCAACAATATCGCTGCTGGGCCAACCGCTGGGGCGGCACGATGAAGTCTATAGAGATCTCGTGCCGCCCCAACTTAGCGGTAGACGTACACCGTGGGGTTTTAGTCCGTGCGAGACGGACATAACCCACCCTCTCCCCCGGGAGGGTGGAGTATCCATAAGGGATTTCCCCACGTAAAAAAAAGGGAGGAGAGGAGAGGGGAGGGGGAAGGTGAGGTGGGCTTCCCCAGTGGTCTCAATGACCGAATGAAACGCAACAATGCAAGCAATGTTAGTTCACATGGATGTTTCTGTAGGTCAGGTGGTTGTTACCCTAGCGAACAGACGCATTCATGCTAAAACCAGTAATAGCTAATAGTAAAGCTATACAAGTCTTCTATTATTTATTTACTGACATTATACTCAAATATTATGTACCATTTACACGATTAATTTAACAATATACATATAATTTATTAAAATGTATTAGATTTTTGAAGTGAAACTTCTTTAGAATCGTTGTGATTTCAAACCGAATGCAACGGAAAAAACGACAGGTAAGAGACACAAATACAAAAATTAGTGAGCCAGAGCGAGAGAGCAAATGTCGGTGTGTATGTATATTGCGCACTGTTTAATACTTGCTTGTATTTGAGCATTTAACGTGTGTTAGTATATGTGAACGGTATGTGAGCTAATACTACTGTACACTGTATGCGGCAGCGCATTACAGCTTTTTAGTAAGAAGTCAGTGTGGTGTGTTATTATTTAACAGTGTTTGTGAGTATTTTTATATCTTGTTGTGCTAAATAATGAATTCATTTTTAAACAAATAAACATTGTAATTGTTAGAGCTATATATATAAACACAAAGTTATAAATAAAGTAGGTCACCAATAATGATTGTTTGTAGCATACTCTGCTATTTTGTAGAACTGGGTCTCTAATAATGTACTGCCATTAATGTCACTACTGTCAATGTCAATTTTGTATTTGCCCTTCCGTATTTTACTGCGTCATTGGATTGTGCTCACTAAATGTTCTTTGAATTATATCTCGTTAAATCAGATTGAGTTTACTTTTTAAACCTATAAATCTATCAGTAATTACCTTACCCTTGTTATATACATTCATCTCATTCTTTTGTCAATTTACTGAAGTTTCACTTCTATCGTATGTGAATCGCAGACATACCTTTTTTTAAAGTAAAGACTGTGGCAAAGCAATAAATATAGATACTTACATACATAAACTCAGAAATGTTATTCTCGAACTGCGTAAACAGGTAAATACTGCTTTTAGCCTGAATAAAAGGGCTTTTATATTTTAGTTTATCGTGTTTTATTTACCGTTTTGTCAATCGATGTAGCGTCAAAGTTATTTGAATTGTATGTTTGTTTTAAGACGAGTGAACGTACAAAAAATAACTTTAGGAAAACATGTTTTCAGATATATAAATAGATAGAAATTAATATGAGTAACGAAATTAGACATAAATCTATATGTAAAGGGTCTGGATTACAAATAAAAAAATACATAATTAACTGTTTCTGCGTGGTTCACTTTACCTAAGAAAATAATTTGAAAACCAACAAAGAATTTAATGACAGCGTACATAATTTTTAAAACTATTAGTCGAATTAATCGGTACACATAAAAACTATAACACAAACGTTTGCAAAACAAACAAAAGTAGATTGCGCGTAACAGTGCCCTCGAAGTCAAACATTGACCAATGATAGTGAAAGGACGTTGAAATCGATCTCGTTCGTAGCAAGTCTCGCTTCGGAAATGTAATCAGCAGCTGTTTGAATACGTCGCAGCTACATTTTAATCTGTATACAGTGTGGAATGGAATATTAACCACTCGGCTGATTTTTTAAGACCCGGATCTCAAAATGGCGGATCATGCTTTTAAACACACATAATTTTTTTAAATATAAGTTTGCATTACATAATTTGTTATCGTTAAAGTTATTCAAATTTTGTAATAGTTACGGTTTTTTTTAACTTATGCTGCCAACAGACTGTTGAATAGTGCATCATAGGGTAATTCATTTATAAGGAGCTTAAATATTTATGGTATTGATCAGTCCAGGCCGTTAAATTAATTTTGGGATCTAAGGGGTGTCTAATAACATCATAAGACTTGAGACACCCAAGCCAACCTCACCTGCACGTGGTGCACCCTTTTTTTTTTTTCTTCATGGGGGAATCCCTAACGGATATCCATCTCCCCGGGCAGCAGAGGATGGATATGCCCGAGTCGCACGGACTAAAACCCCATGGTACCTCTTACACCTTTTGGCCGGAGGAGCAGGAACTGTCTAATCGACACTACATCTGTTCCTCCAACAGGTGTTGTCCCCTCCTAAGGGACCCAAACTGCGGCCTGAGGGGTCAAGATGGTGGACCCCTCAAGGGAAAATGGGTGTTACTCCCCCTAACGAACTGTGGGAGCATCAGCATATGCACCTCCACCACATGGACCTGTGCAGTTTAATTGCCCGGAGCGACGGACTTGCATGTGTCTGTCGCCCCCAGGCCACAACTACGGTGGCCGGAGGTCATCGCCTACCCGTCACCGCCGCGTAGTTCGTCGGCCGCGGGGGAGAGTCTAATCGTTCGCTCCCTTTCCCTTTCCGCAGCCTCCTTTGCGAGCATGACTGGCTCGCAGAACGAGACGGTGGAGATCCACCCGGCTTCGCTCTCAACCATCTTAAAAATGACAGTCGGAAGCGAGGGATCCGGACCAATGACCGCGACTAGCTCACTGCGTGGCACATCCCAAGCGGAACACTCAGTCAATGTGTGGTGCGCTGAATCATTCGCGCACCCACAATGATGGCACCCTGTAGTCGGCTCCCGGCCTATGCGAAATAAGTAACTCCCAAAACATCCATGCCCCGTGAGCACCTGTGTCAGCCGGAAGCTTAGGGTGCCATATCGTCTGATGACGCCATGTCGTCTGGTGACGTGGTGCACCCTGCTGAATAACGAACGAGGCAATAGCGAAAGCGGGGTGGTAGGGTTTTACAGTCTGACTGGGTCGCAACCACCATTTAAATGGCGAAAAAGCCCGTCATAGTGATTCGCTTCTACAGGTCGCGTTTCGGGATCAGCCTGTGCATATCCAGCTTTTTGGAGGCCGGCACGACAGCGGCGACCGGCGATGGATAGTGTGTCACTCGGTGGTCGCCATTGTTTTCGGATTGTACTGTAAGTCTTGCGAAAAAAATAGCAAAATGTTTAAATGAGTCTACCGTGAGTTTCGAACATAGTAACATATATTGGACAATTAAGCATCATAAAGGTAAAATAGGGCTTGAAAACATTTATAAACAACTAGCGGCCTCTGCGGACGTTGTTCTGGTTTGATAATTTAAATCCTAACAGTCAACCCCAGCACCACGTACCGGGTCCAATTGCAAATCTAAACCATTCTCGGATTCACTGGAACACGCACACAAAGTTTTATTAAAATCGGTCCAGCCGTTTAGGAGGAGTTCAGTGACATACACACGCACAGAAGAAATTTATATATAAAGATGATTACACACTATGGGAATTAGTAAAAGCTACATATTCGTCTCGTGTCAAAACTAATCTCTCAAGGTCAGACTGTTGTTTTGACTAAATTCACGTTTACCTTGCTTTGACGAAGAATTGCACATTACTGGATACGACAGATTGTTTATCAAATTATATTATAATTCAAATACCTGTACCGCGTCTTCTTTTGCAATATTTAAGGCAGTGTTGTTTTGTATACAATATTCCTTACCTGAACAATGGTACGAAACTGGATCTTGTAAATTTACTAATATATTTAATCCTATTATGACAGCGAGATTATTTAATATGTTTAACACATTGAGTTTGTTTTGCGACTTAAAAGCAGTCAGCGTAATAAATCCCATAAGTTGTTCCATGTTAATAATGTATGCTAGGAACTGGTCGAAGAAAACACATATGAAGGGCTTGGGGCTAAGTTCGTTTGTTTTTCAAATTGAATTTTTGTGGTTTATGACCACCAAAATACTTATTTCATAATATGACTACCTAAAACAAGTGTAAAACGCGTTGTGACACGTCTTTTTTGGTGTTGTATTTCTACTTTAATATATACTAATATTATAAAGAGGTAAAGTTTGTGACGTTGTAGGGTGTAATCTCAGGAACTACTGGTCCGATTTGAAAAACTTTTTCAGCATTATATAGCTCTTCTATCAAGGTACTTTTTCGATTTTCGTAGAAAAAACTGTTGTAGGTGCCTAAGAATAAGTAATAGAATACATTTCAATCGTTTTTAGAAATGTCTGTCTGTTTGTATGAACACACATTTATGCTAAAGTACTGGGCACACAATAATACCTCGTAAAAATCGTAAAGGATATACCTCGGGAGCAACTTAGTGTTTGTTTCATTAAAATCGGTCCACTCTATGAAAAGTTATTGTAATTTTAATAACGACGCGGCATAAGTACGAGAGAAAAGTAAGATAATAGATAAGTAAATGGACTTAATACATTAAGATGACTTTATTAATCACTGGTTTTTACATAAGCTTCCACGCAGACGAAGTCGCGGGCACAGCTAGCGGTTTATAAAAAAGAATCATAAAAATCGGTTCAGTGATTTTCGAGTTTCAATTAGAAGCATACTAAAAGACGGAGACGGAGAGATATTGCCTTTTATAAAATGTAAGGATTTGTAACGAACGAATTACGTAACGTCGCAATACTGTAAAATTGTTATTAATCAAGAACGTACTAAAGTTATCAAATTGACATAATATTAGTTAGTAATATATAGTATGTAATAACGCATTTATGAAACCAGTGTAATATGGACTCACGGATGAAATTGGAACGTACGTGACATTTTAGCGGTTACTTCATTCGAAATTTAAATATGAACCTGCAACGCGCTTCGGCACTGGGTAAAAGAGTGTATTCTCTGTACAACGCCTGCCCAATGAAGGCATAGATTATAGTATATTAGCCTATGCCCGCGACTTCGCCCGCGTGGAATAATTAGTTTGGGCTAACGTTAAAACGCAGCGGAAGCTTGCAAGAGGAAAAAACGCCCGATTTTGAAACATTCTTCATTGGTGCCCTGCTCCTATTGGTCTTAGCGTGATGAGCCTATAATACATATAGCATTTCTCGATAAATGAGGTATATAATACTGAAAGAATTATTCAAATCCGACCAGTAGTTCCAGAGATTACCCCCTACAACGTCACAAACTCACAAAATTAACCTCTTTATAAAATAAGTATAGATTGGTGTTTCCATTAAAAAAATATCATCGAAAAATTTTAGCTCATTAGTCAAAAAGTCTAGAGTTTTTTTTTATTGTGACAATTTATATAAAACAAAACGTTGATGTTAATAACGAAAGTGGTCTTCAATTAGGTATTTTTGAAGGACAAAGTACTAACAGAGCTAAAATGGCTACAAGATGATAAATTCCGATTGTGCCTTAGTAATGTAGGACATTTGCTGTTGACATCAATAGGTATACGATTATTAAATCTTGTTTAGGGATGTGGGCTATAAAAAGAAACCATACAAAATGTATCTGATACAAAAGCAAAGGGTATATATTGGATTTTTAATACAAATAAACTTCTGATCCTACTTAAAACGAAACAAATGACATTAAAATTTATTTACCGTTTCTTTTTTACCATTATACAATTTAAAATAATAAACCGAAACTATTTTCTTAAAAAAGGATTTTTTTTTTCATATTTTTCATGAACTTAAGAAAAGGCAGAGGTATCCATACCATGCAGCCAAGTCAAGCGTTACTTCATAATTTATGTTCAGCTATTAATTGATATTGTGAATATAGAAGCCGGAGCTATGTCTGATGTTTTTACCTGACCATAATATTCTTAACGTCTTTTCACAAATAACATAACACAGCAGATTATTGTACGCTAATCCATCCGATTCCTTCAACAATAGATAAATTAATTGAAGTGGCCAAGTTCATAAAACAAAACGGCTTCTTTTGTTTACATCATATGGCCTTGATATCCCTATGAGTACATTTGTAGAAAACAGTGCACCATTTAGTTTACATAATTTAAAATCCAATTTTTGAAGCCTCTATTAAAATATCTTTAATCTTACGTAATAAAAATATGTATTCGCCTAACACTAACAAAAATATATATAAAATAGTTGACAATCGGCCACTAAGTGGTCTATCGAATGGCTATAATTTTATAGAATGTCTATAATTTTATAGAATAATTGAAATGTCTTTGGTCGTGAAGTAATAACTGCAAGCAAAGGCACGACTCGTGGGTAAATCAATTTACTTCATCTAATGTACAAACCGCCCTAGTTCTTTTTGTGATGCGATGTCGACGTACAATTGTTATTCGTAGTCTGAGAAAATATATTGGGAATTCGATTATGCAGTAGGAACTATTTGTTTGGCTTGTTCACTAGCTTCTTCTTGCGGCTTCGCTTGCGTTAATGAAGATCTGACCTATTCCTTCTCTTTAGTACTGCTCTTTATTCGGATAAATATATGCCAGAGAGTTTATATGCAGAATTATATGATGGATTCTATAGTGACTCAAAAATGACTTGACAGTATGTTTGAAAAAATTTTTTTTTCATACTGACTACGCTATTGACCAATCAAGGTCTTAACAGCTTCACCGGCTTACTAAGGCGAAAGAAAGGCAGTATTACGAAATACGCAAGTGATATCACAGCAACATCTGGTATTTCATGCAAGCGCGAATTTTATCTGTAAAATCAATTAAGGGGAGAAACAAACATGAATTATTACATAGATATATACAAATAAAGCGTGTCCAAAGAGGTTATATAATATATATTTATGCATAGCAACCATGTAACATAGAAGCGTTATTACAAATCTCTTTGTTTAGGTTATCGTTTTCATTAAAAATTAATTGCTTAATGTTTCAATTTAGTAGTTCTTCTGAGTAAACAAATTTTATTTAATCCCTGGACTGTCCAAGCACATTATGGTGTTATTATAAAAAAGTTAAATACTTGCTTTAAAAAGGCTTCGAATTAAATGCACCGAGCGCGCCCGAGGCAAGTTTGCGATATCCTTTTTCGCAAGTTTATCTTAACGTAACCAAAGCGAGACAAAAGAGCAAGATGGCGAATATTCAGAGACCGCGGTGCATTTAATACGTGACCTTTTTAAACTCAGGGTTCAATACGTATTTAACTTTTTTGTAATAACACCGTTAGGGTATAAGCTCCATGACAACAGAGTGTTGGCAGCATAAGTTAAAAAAAAAACCGTATTTATTAAAAAATTTGAAAAGCTTTTAAGACTAGGCTCTTAAAAAATCAACCGAGGAGTTAAATTGAAAATTCTAGAAACTAGTTCTAATATTGGTCAGTGTGGGTGTAAACATTTTTATTATGATACTAGTGGGCCCGGCGGACGTTGCCTCACCCTGATAATAAAAAAAACCTAGACAAATTATATACCTAAACCTTCCCTGTGAACCACTCTATCTACTGGCGAAAACCGCAAGAAAATCCGTTCAGTACTTTTTGATGTTATAGCGAACAGACAGACAGACAGACAGACAGACAGACAGACGCGGCAGAGGACTTTATTTTATAAATATGTAATTGTATTGTATATAAATCAACTAATTATCGCATAACGCTTCTCTATTAGTATCAAGGTCAGTAAAGTCAGTTATGTCTGCACGCTTAGTGTTTAAAACGTGTCGAAACTCATTATAACGGTTATTCTCCGAACAATAATAAATAATAACGACCGAGAAGTCACGTATTATATAGTAATTATAAAATTAATACCATAATTTATTATTACTTTTTTTTTCGTAGAATACTTTTATGTACTTACATAGGGTAAATTCCCCTTATTTACGGTTAATTTATTGGGAACGCTCAGTGACCGGATGCACAAGGGATGAGTCTCGTCGATTTAGGGGTACCGATGAAGGTAAAGGGCGACGTTAAAGTGGTAGAGAGAGACGCTGTTCCCGGTTCTGACAATTGTGGTAAGGTGTAAAAATGGAAGAGAGTGTTCCTGCTAAGGCAATAAAAGTTCCCAATCCCATAAGATGCGCAGATTTGCTTATCTCGGGCGTCTTTTTTTACATGAGAAGATCCCTAACAGATACCCATCCCGCCGGGCAGCTGAGGATGGGTTATGTCCGGGATTAAAACCCCATGGTGCCATCATAAACCTTTTAAGCGGGGGAGCAGGGAGTACCGACCGGCACTACGCCTGTTCCCCAGATAGGTGTTAGCCCTCCGAGGGGCCCTGACTGCGGTCTAAGGAATCAAAGATGGTAGACCCCTCAAAGGGAGAGGGAGTGTTAAACGTTAAACCCCCTCTTCGACGAACTGTGGGAGTCGCATCGACACAATGCGCCTCCACCACATAAGCCTGTGCAGTTTAAGCTGCCAGTACAACGGATATGCGCGTACCCATCGCCCCCAGGCCCCAATTACGGCGGCCGGAGGTCATCACCTACCCGTCGCCACCGTGTGGTCATCGATCGCAGCAGGGGAGCCTTGTGGGCCGCTCCCTTCCCTCTCCGCCACTTCTTTTGCAAGCATGACTGTCTCGCAATAGGCGACGGAGAGTCACCCGGCCTCGCTCCCGACCATCTTATTAACGACGATCGGGAACGAGAGATCCGAGCCAATGGCCACGACCAGCTCGCGGCGTGGCACGTCCCAGGCGGGACACTCACTCAGCGGAAACATCCACGCAGCTACAGTGATGGATGCTTATCTCGGACCTGGATAAATCCGTGTTGCCCCGGAGGAGGTAGTCGCTTCCGTGGCTGAAGTTGTTGGTTGTTCACCAGCTCAAATCAAAAGTAACGGCGCCTCAGTTTGAGAGGACTATCGTGGATCGAAAATGGACATTATGTATGTAATTAAATTTTATACTAATTACTAATCAAATAAGCGTTAACGTCACAAAGAAATACAGTTTATTATGTCTCAGCTGAATGTATTTATACTTGTAAATTCTAATCATACTTATCCTGATCCTAAGTAACATTATAAATACGAATGTTTCTCTATTTGTTTGTTGTAAGTATATCTAGATATCACTGTATTAATTGCAACGCTTTCTAAGTATCATGTTAAACTGTGGGAAATACATCGCTTTCTTAGGTACACTCGATACTGGCCTCTGGTATAATGTGTATGTGAGCCCTAATTGCCTTTAGTACGTAAAAAGGTTGCACATATTTTGCTTCAGCCTGTTTCTACCCAATACCGTGTGTAGACCTCTTGAGTCGCATACCATTCCTTTAATCTAAATTAGAACTTATCCAAGGGCTTCCCGATATTCACACAAGACTGTCAGTCTTCATAGGCTGCCTATACTTCAATAACCATTTCTGTGTCTCCACTACATTACTATTTTGCCTATCTGCCATCATTTCTGCGGTATACATGACCCACCCAGTACAATTTCCTTTGAACTACGACCGTGACAATGTCGTGATCCTGGTTTGTTTCTATATTTCGGATAGTCGGAGAAGAATCTAGGTATAACATTATCTGATCTATAGGATTCCATTATATGTTACACGGACTGGATGATCAGTCTATCATCATTACCGTCTGTCATCAGACGGTGCGTGGCCATTGGAGAAATTAGGGCAATGGAAAACAAAAGTTTATGGTGTCTTTGTCCAATGTACTCTAGAGGCTTCGTCAAAGAGATAGCGTTCCTAACACGCGTCAAGGCGTACTAGCACTGCGTTGTGTTGTACTATTCAAGTTGAAACCCGAAAAATAGAGCACGCGCGCGTCACGACCGTCGCTTACTTCTAGCGCGCGTATTCCTCTACTTCACGCGGTTCAACTTGAATAGTACATCATAACGTGGCGTTCTAACGCGGTGTTAGTACGCCTTGACGAACGCGTTCTGTTTGGCTATGCCTTAAGACACCAAAGACGCTCAAATAATAGAAATCGATTCTCATAAGAAAATATGTCGTCAGTCATCATCGAAATTACCAGATCGTCAGTATTTATGTTTGTATGTATGGATAGAGAAATTATAAAGTAATACAATAATAAACTTCTTCATGGTAGTATGAATCGTGAAGAAATCGCCTGCAAACCGGATAACAGTTTCCATTGATATGCAAAAATAAAAAGAAATAAAATAAAAGGTAAACAATACATCAATTGCAAACTAGATCAACCGCAGGGTTCCTAAACCAGATGATTATTAGTTTTCATCATAATATTTCGCAAAGATCATCAGATTTCAAAGTAAATATTCCGCGAACCGTGACGGATTTCTATAACTCGGTGTGGCAATTTGTTTTATTATTCCACATCTCGTGATGAATCGATTTATAGCATATAATTATACAAAGACTAGAAGTTCGTTGAAGTAAATAACTTTTTAAATGTTGTTTCACAGTTATATGACGTCAATAAGTTATACAAAACGAGTAGCAATAAGCGTGTGTCAGTGTGTGTGCGCGCTTAGTTCTTCTGAACTACGGAATCGAGATTTACAGTTTTCATTATTATTTAGAAAATATTTTCCGTAAAATCAATTAAATATATCTTTCGGGCGCTTTCAATTATACTAACATTATAAAGATGTAAAGTTTGTGAGGTTGTAGGATGTGATCTCAGGAAGTATTGGTCCGATTTGAAAAATTCTTTCAGTGTGAGGTAGCTCATTTATCAAGGAAGGATACAAGCTATATACCATTACGCTGAGACCAAAAGGAGCGGAGCACCAATGAGTAATGTTTAGAAATCGGGTATTTTTCCTTTTGAATCGAAGTTGGACGAAGTCGCGGGTAGAAGCTAGTTTCCAATAAAGTCGTACGAAGAAATTGTCAGGCGCTTACATTGTAACGCTGGCTATAAACAATGGGTTACAACAAAATATTTTTTTGTAAAATTTTATATTTTAAAAACTTTAAGCAACTCGTTTCTGTATATGTATTTCCTATATATTTCCCAAAGATAAGCTACAGTAACCATTTTTGTCTTCTACATATTACTAAAGAATAATGGGTAATTTGTGAAATTATTTTGCCAAATATAGTATGAACTCTTATCTAATTAATTATATTAGTTACATTGGGGATTTAATGTAGATCTAACTGCTTTCTATAGTATATAAATCCTATCTGCGAACTAAAAAGTTCGCAACGTCTTTTCTTTGCCGTACCGTGAAGCTGTGGAACAACCGGCCATTATGTTCCCTCCTTCCTATGACA
Organism: Antheraea pernyi; assembly: GCA_015888305.1. NCBI lineage: Eukaryota > Metazoa > Arthropoda > Insecta > Lepidoptera > Saturniidae > Antheraea > Antheraea pernyi. The sequence continues at coordinate 369,610 of MU158809.1, read as the reverse complement.
TGGGGTCCTTCAAGCGCAAGAGATACTTACGCAGGCCGGCATGACAGCGGCGACCGGCGATGGATAGTATGTCTCTCGGTGATCGTCATTGTTTTTGGATTGTACTGTGCTTACCATTAGGCACAGTATAATGATTTTGTCGAGCTACAATAAAAAAAAATGTCTTAGAGTTTTTATTAGCAAAAAAATTGTATGAACGTGATTTACAAAGTTTCCTTGACTTTAACCTTCCTATACCTTTGCGTCAGTCTGACGAACCGATCTACATCGTGTATAAGTTCACGTAATGTATGCACGAACGTTCACGCTATACCTATTTCAAGTAGGCCATGAAACATGCAACTACTGTGAATCGCAAATCGCCAGCGTTTTGCATAAAAAAACAAATCAAACGATGTCGTCTGTGTCATAGGCCAGTGGGCGGCAATCTGGTCATTCAAAGGAGCCAAAGATACACAATACAACAATAAGAAATTTTTTTTAACTGGTTCGGCGAAATGACTGGCCGATATCTGATGGAAAGTACAGTACAGTCCACAAATAACGGCGACTGTCGTTGTTAAATAGCAACGACAGTCATTGCTATCATGCCAACCTGCAAAAGTGCTTCTTCACGCCTCGTTTGAAGGATCCCATGTCATAAGAGAAAGGGAACACACTGGCTGGCTTCACAGTACTACAAAAATAAGAGCTTAAATTTATACAAAGAAATTTTTTTTAACTTAAGATTTACTTTCATAGATATATATTTATCGAAATAATTACGATCAAATTACGTTCTCAACCTTGCCTTTGCTCAATATGTCCTTTCTACAAGCGACTGCCGTGCTATTGTTGCTTTTTAAAAATGTGCCTCTTTTCTGTAAGTTTACGGTTCATAAATATTTATTCGTCTCTTACAAGGCAAGTTAATATAGATAATATTCTATAATATTTATACTATTAAGAAAGAAAATTTGTTTATTGCAGTAAATACACGGACAGTATGATATTAGAATAATAGAGTAGCAAAGATGTATATAACATAGACAAAATAAAGAAATTAAACGTTAAAATCTATTAAAATTATGCCGCGGTTTTACTGCAAAAGCGCACAATTCAGCACGTGCTGGCGGCCACCTTTACAAGTGACCCCAGCGCTGATTTTCTATTGTGGTTAAGTGGGATTAAATATACTAGTGGGCGCCCAGTGGTCGACATTCGACCATAGTTGGTACAAAGTATGGGCTTCACGTATTAATATATAGATAATATTATAATAACACTATAATAATAAGATCAGTCATGTTGTACGCATCTGAGTGCTGGGCGACGAGAGAGACGGATGAGAAAAAACTACATGTGGCAGAGATGCGAAAGGTGGATGTGCGGTGTAACTAGGATGGATAAGATTAGGAATGAATATATCAGAGGAAGTTTGAAAATAGCACCAGTAACAGATAAGTTAAGGAGTAATAGGTTAGCATGGTATGGGCATATTATGAGGAGAGATGAAGACCATGTAACTAGAAAAGCTTTGAGTATGACGGTCGATGGATATAAGAGTAGAGGAAGACCGAAAAAAGGATGGATGGATTGTGTGAGACTTATATATGTGTAAAAGTTGTGAATACTGAGATGACATCTGATAGGCGACCGTGGTAGGTAGGTGGGATAAGGGTATGAAGATGAAATGAATATGAGACCAGAATAACACTATAAATGTGAAGAATATTATGTATAAATGTATGTATATATCATCATCTTCTTACCCTTATCCCACCTAAGTAGGGTCGGCACAACATGTTTTCCTTTTCCACGCTCGCCTATCAGATGTCATCTCAGTCAACACACCTTTTGCACACATATCATTTTTCACACAATCCATCCATCCTTTTTTCGGTCTTCCTCTACTCTTATATCCATCGACCGTCATACTCAAAGCTTTTCTAGTTACATGGTCTTCATCTCTCCTCACAACATGCCCATACCATGCTAACCTATTACTCCTATTATTAAATGTATGTATATATATAAGTAGATATTTATATTAAAAATTATTAAATAGGTAAGTTATATAAATTAATGAATAGGTAAAAGAATAAAAAAGGTAATGTCATTATATCGCCGAGACATCCAAATTATAATTGTCGAAACACATCTGGGAGTCGAGTAAAAACATTCTCAATTTATTTTTAAAAAGAATTAAACTAGTCGCAAATCTTATAGGCAGTGGTATATTGTTCCAGCACTTACTAACATTGTATTGAAAATTAGCTCTAAAGGCTGCTGTAAAGGGACGTGGAGTTAATATCTGTGTAGACATTTTTCTTTTGATTTTCCTACTACTAAACACTTTGTGGAAAAGCCGCAATTAAGGAGTGAAAGAGCTGCATGCGGTTTGGAAGCCGCGGTTTGCCTACCACTGTCATAGACCAATACGCGGGTATAAAAACCTTAATAAATCGGAAAGATAAAGTTCCAAAGAATGGATCAGATGTAGCTTGGAGACTTATATATTGAACTTACGAGAAGTCGTCACGGATGCACCGTGCGACGAGAGGGCGAGTCACTAGTGTATTAGAAAGATATAATCATTATTTTATCAATCCCAAATATGATATCAGCCACTAACGATTTTTTTTCTGTATAATGTAATATGTATACGGTCGACCTATTAGAAAACACAATGTAGTTTGTTAATTGTAATACGCGTTTTATTCCATGTAATTGCAATGCAAAAAATAGTATTTCGCATTCGCTTTGTTAACCCGTGAGAACTGTCTGTATAACTCTAATCGCTCTAAGCACACAGTGTTTCGCGAGACAGAACTTTATATATCTCTCCTAACAATACAGTTAATAAATAAAAAAAGTGTATATCACACGTCGCTATGGTTGAAGGGTTTGTCCCATGGAATGTCTACTCCATGTTGGCAAATACGAACCTATTCTGTGCCAATGAATTTTTCGGAAATCGCGCTAATTAAAACTGGTAATACTTTCGACAGACGGGAAAGACAACGTCTACGAAATGTTCTTGTAATATCATGCACTATTGTAATACCAACTCGTGGTAATAGATAAGACAAAGTAATGACTCATCAATGCGCGGAACTCTCTTACATTGAAACCTCATCACTTTGAGTATTGTAAAAAAAATTAAAAAAATAACATGCCATGAAAACTAACCTTTTCTCTTAAACTTTATAGGTGAGTGGCGGGATCTTGGAATGCCGTGTAGTGGTCTTTATATTTTATCCATAATCTCGTATTATTTGGCTTTATATTGTGTAATATTGATGATGTTTTATGTAATATAGTTTGGTTATTGTGCACAAGTGAAGGGGATCGGAAATAATACGGAGCATGAATTTTGATTTTTTTTTTTTTTCGAACTGACTACGCTATTGACCAACCAAGGTCTTAACAGCTTCACCGGACTACTAAGGCGAGCGCTTAAGGCACTCAGCCGATTTTACTTTGACAACTAGCTCAAGGGTGCGCGGCACACCTCGGCTCTGGCTGTTGCCTGATACATGCAATTCGCGACCTATCTGAGTTAACCTAAGCTAAACTAACTATTCATACATATATGAGTTGTTGAAACATATATGTGTACCAAGCATACATACCTCAACAACTCCTATATATATTTCGTATCGGATAATATTCTAAACTATTTCAGTTTGATAAGGGAAAAAATAAAACCCTTCCACCTGCATGTGTAAGCGTGTATGCGTGCACGTGTGTGGAGGGGATATACCCCATGAATTTTGACTTGCCACAAAAAGTCCCAGGAAAGTTCTAACAAGATGGCCACCATTGAAATTACATCAAGACACTTGTAATATCGTTACTCACTTGACAATGGCAGTAATAGTCTACTAGAAGACTGGTTGCCAAAAATAAAATAGAAGAATTTATAGGTGTCATAAATCGATTATCTTCTAGCGACTTCGACCCCCTAATTTTGTCGGGTATATATATAGTGCAGCCGCTGACAGTTGTAGTCCTGTGAAGCTGTTAAGTCCTCGCTAGGTCAATAACGTAGTCAGTTCGAGAAAAAAAAGCCGCTGACAGGTCTGTTGTAGATAGTGCAGTGAGTACAAGAAACGACAAAAGGAAAATATTTGCAAAAGGAATTATAATCATAGAGTGATTTAAGACACTATAGAGCACGCTGCAATAGAATACAGATCTTTATTCTCTATACTTCCTTTTATTCAACTATTGTTTATGGTACAAATAAATTTATTTAAATAAAGCAAACGGCATTTGATTACCCAATAATATTGTGTTTAAACTTTAATGAAGACCAAGGTTAAACTGGAAACATCAATTATATTTTTAACTCTGAATCACTCATAAAATATGCCCATTTGTTTGCAATGAAAATACCTTTACGTTCTATATGGAACACATTTTAATTATAATTATTTTAAATATATATAGTTTTGGAACTACTTAAGCATTTTAATCACAATTATACGAGCTATTCTCCTTATACGACAGTGTAATATTATCTCGTATATGTTTTAAAATTTTGATTTTGATTGTAAATTAAATTCTTAATAATCGAATATAAAACAAAATTTTAATGTTTTACTTAAAAAAGTTTTTTTTTGTTTTAAACTAGATTTAAAATTCCACGTATTTTCAAAACTATTCTAATTTTCTAAGAAATAATTTTACTGAATAAAAATAAAAATCTTTGTAATAGACGAAAAATTGCTGAATTCCCTATTTTGGAGCAATGTTTATTGTTCAAACATAGTCCGCACCAAAACATTAGTGTTACAGAACCCATAGTGAAAGAAGCTGAAGAGTTCGCTAATTCGCTGAAAATCCATAATTTTCAAGCTAGTAATGGCTGGTTAAAAAACTTCGAGAAACCGCATGATTTGGCCTTCAAGAAAGTATGCGGCGAAAGTGTAACATAAACCTTTGATAAGTTAAAAACTCTATAACTTAAAATATCTTGTGTTTCCCTTGGATTTTAACCTATCGAGGTTCTACTGTATTATTGAATTTATTTATTACGCTTTCACGCCTTACATACTTAAGCGATAAGAATGAAATTTTGCATACCCGTTGTCACGAGTATTTAAAAGGAAATAGAGTACCTTTCATCCAGGAAAAGAACACAATTTCTGATCACATCTAGGCTAATGCGAGCGAAGCCGCAAGCAAAAGCCATTTATATATATATACATATACATATACATATATATATATATATATATATATATATAGCCAGCGATGGATAGTGTGTTATTCGGTGGTCGCCATTGTTTTTGGATTGTACTGCGCTTACCATACAGCACAGTGCAGTCATTTTGCCGTGCTACATAAAAAAAAAAAGTAAAATCGTAAAGCATATTCTCGAGTAACATTTCGTTTTTATTTCATTAAAATCGGTATACTTAATTAAAAGTTATTGCAATTTCATTGAAAGCTCAAAATAAGTACGAGAAAACAGTAGGTAAGTAAACGTAATTCAATCATTCACAAAAACAGGGTATTATATAATTTATAAATAATATCTAAGACACAGTAAAGGAAAGACTGTTTTTTGCACGCGGACAAAGTCGCAGGTTCAGCTAGTGCTTTATAAATATGTTGTATAGGATTTAATACGTTATGCCATTAAAAAAGTTATCGATCTGAGAGATACCGAACGGTGTCCGCATTTATAAAAGTAAAACGCAGACGGAGTCACGGGTGTCCCCTGGTTTTAAATATAATACTATTTCGTACTAGTTAAACACGCTGTATTTTACGCAAGAGATAGACAGGTATATCTGATTTTAGGGTTCTTGTAGATAAAGAATAAAAACTCGAAAAACGAGTAACAGATGCGTCAATCGGCTCTAAAACAAGAACATAAAAGTCGTTTTCGGGCAAGTCCGTTGCAAAAGCGAATTAAAACGTAGTCTTTACAAACATTACCAGACTCTGTTACCTATTGCGTAAACATTTGCAAATATTCGACTTACCTGACCGCGTTTAATAAATGAAATTGTGTGGACACAGGCTAAATAGTAGTGACAAGTGAATATTATTTACTATAAGTTAGAAGAATAATATTACTATATACCATTATTTCATTATAAAGTATATATAAATAGTTATTTTGGGTAACGCTAACACGCAGCGGAAGCCGATTTTGAAACATTCTTCACTGGTGCTCCGCTCCTATTGGTCTTAGCGTGATGATATATAGCCGGTAGATTTCCTCGATAAATCAAGCTATCTTTTTTAATATATATTATAGGAGGCAAACGAACAGGTGGGTCACCTGATGTTAATTGATCACCACCGTCCATAGACACTTGCAACACCAGGGGAGTCACAAGTGCGTTGCCATCCTGTGTTTGGGGAGCGGGGGAAGAAGGGAAAGGGGAAGGAGAAGAGACGTGGGCCTCCGGCGCTCTCACTGACAGAACGAAACGCAACAATGCAAGCACTGTTACTTCTCGTCGGTTTTTGATATGAAACTACTCAACGGATTTTGATATGCTATCACGGTCATTGAGAGTGTTATTTAAAGTGTTTATATATAATACAAGCTTTTATTTATATTATAGAAAATAGAGAAAAAATCTTCTTCTTCTTACCCTTATCCCACATAAGTAGGGTCGGTACAACATGTTTCTCATGTTGTGGTATATGATTTGGCTTAATTTTACGATCGGCCGCCTGCCTGACATCAACCCTCCTTGGGATTATTTTGTTGTACCACTGTATTTATGATTATTATTATATAGTTACGAAGTCTGATGGGCTCTTTTAGCCTTACAATTGTTTGTTCCGGTTAAAAACGAAGTTCTTGAAGATTAAGGTTTGCTTGTTATATAAAATAGAGAAAAAATATTACACGTATATTACAAGTATATATCAAGTTGTATTTTTTTAATGAAGGGAAAAGATCTTTAGCCGCGTTGAGCTTTTAAAAAAATTTGGTAAGGGAAAAGCTTATAATGTTATGGTTTCGCGTCACCGATGATCTCGACATGCTCGTGACGTATTGCGCTTGCAGACTCAGACTAGCGATGCGTAGTATAGCGGCCTGTGTACATGTAATATTGATTTTTTGTATTGAAATTGTGCAGCCCATCATATTTCTGAGTAATTTATAAACTGTACAAAAACATATATAACTATTGTTCGGAGTGCCAACATATGTGAAAACCTGAGTAATGTTAATAATTTCAATTTACAAATTAAAAAAAATTAATAATTCATACTATAGTGGAATTAAAAAAAAAAACAAAGAAGACATAGTTCTTTATATTATTTTGAGTGCCATTTACTACCTAGATTTTTTTATAACGCTTACATTAGCAGTAATTTACAAATTTGAACTTAAATTCGAATGAGATTCCAGGATTTCGGGGTGTAAGGGGTGTCGAATAACATCTAAGACTTGAGACACCCAAGCCAACCTCACCTGCGCGTGGTACACCCTGCTGAATAACGAACGAGGCAATGGTTTTTTTTTTTTCTCGAACTGACTACGCTATTGACCCAGCAAGGTCTTAACAGCTTCACCGGGCTACTAAGGCGAGCGCTTACGGCACTCAGCCGATTTTATTTTGACAACTAGCTCAAGGGTGCACGGCACACCTCGGCTTTGGCTGTTGCCTGATACATGCAATTCGCGATCTATCTGAGCTAACCTAAGCTAAGGTAACTATTCATACATATATGAGTTGTTGAAACATATATGTGTACCAAGCATACATACCTCAACAACTCTTATATATATTTCGTATCGGATAAAAGGCAATGGTGAAAGCGGGGTGGTAGGGTTTTACAGCCTGACTGGATCGCAACCACCATGTATATAGCAAAAAAGCCCGTCATAGTGATTCGCTTCTGCAGGTCGCGTTTCGGGATCAGCCTGTGCATATCCAGCTTTTCGCAGGCCGGCATGACAGCGGCGACCGGCGATGGATAATGTGTCACTCGGTGGTCGCCGTTGTTTTTGGATTGTACTGTGCTTACCATCAGGCACAGTGCAGTCATTTTGTCGTGCTACAATAAAAAAAAGGACACAGCTACTTATTTAAGATACGTATTGTTATAATCTTCCACTGAACCCGTCGTAACTAGATATAAATAGATCCGGTGTCAAGTATCAGTCATTAGAATAGAAGAGTTAAAAATATTCTGTCATTCTGTGTACTACATACGTTTAAAATCTTTTCCTGGTTCATCTAAGTTTGTTCGTGAATACTTTATCAATTTTTTTAGTGTTTTAAGGTAAAACAAATAAACGGTCGATTATTAATCTGTGTAAACATGTTAATATATTTTAAGAGTAGATACAGTATTGTTTTTTTGTTTGACTTAGCTAAACTTAGAATCGGTAACTTAAATTCTTACGTAAATATTTGATGTTTGTATATCGGCAACTTGTTTACTTATTTCGTTATAAAATGTTGTTCGGAGATCTATTATTTGTCTGCAAACTTTATCCTAATAGCTAGAAAGAAATGTCGATCGAAATTTCTAGAAATTGTTTGCTGGTTCTAAAAAATTTATCATCTCTGAACTACTTCAGCATACGCTATATAATTAGGGATATTGTTAATCGTTAGGTTCATATAAAAATAATGTTTAGTGTCTTCTATATAAATGGAAAAACAGGATGTGTAGCGAAGACACGCGATAGAAGTTAAACTTTTGTATACCAGGGAAACATTTTAATTAAAAAAATACAACATGAAACCGACGTCACGCAGTGTTTCTAGGCGAACACCCATCCAAACCCTGACTGCGTCCAACGTAACTTAACTTCGGTAGTCGGACGAGAATCGATGTTATCAACACTCTACCCAACACAGTGTTTACGCCCACCATCCAACACAGTGTTTACGCCCACCATTTTTCATCACATAAAATCAGTTGCGTTATAAAATCCAGCTTTTAAAGTAATTGCGGGCATACATTAAATTATGAAGAGTTAAGTAATTAAATAAATATTACCTACAAACGTTCTAATAATACAGGCATGTCGATTTTTTGCAAACAAATTTAAATGGCACATTAGAGCGAAACAAAATAATATCAACTAATATTTATACAAAGAACGTGATTTAACAAAAACATATAACTCACGTCGCGTCGCTCTGTCGCTTATCCTAGACAAGACCATGTATCGATAACGTGGAATAAAAGCTTAACCCGTGATCATCTGCGATGACCTTCACATGAGGTCACCTCATGACTTAAGTTTTTACGCTTCACTCCTACTTACGCAATTAAAATGTAGCTTATAATGACGGTTTCTTTTTGTACATACATATTTTGAAGTGTAAACTTCTTTAGGCGCTTTAAGCGGTATTTTTGGCAGGAGATAAATTTATGATTTCGCGACATGACATCCTAGTAAGTGTGACCGGCCGTATTGAGTGCGCCAGACTAGCGACGCGCCGAATAGGGGTCTGTGTACATCTAATATCGATATTTTGTATTCAGATTCATAAGCCTATCATCTTCTTCTTCTTACCCTTATCCCACCTAAGTAGGGTCGGTACAACATGTTTGTCATGTTGTGGTATTTCATTTGGCTTAATTTTTACGATCGGCCGCCTGCCTGACATCAACCCTCCTTGGGATTATTTTGTTATACCACTATATGTTTATGGTTATTATTTATTTATTATTGATAAGCCTATCATATGAATGGTTAATTAACCAGTTTATTAATTAATAAACTGTATAAAAATGTTTATAATTTTTGTTTTAAGTACAAATAGATGTGAAAGAGACACAAGTGACAATGATTTCGACTTATAAAATAAGGAAATTTAAATATTGTCATTCGCACTATGATTAATGGACGTTACGTCTGCCTCGACTTTTTTTTAACCAAGGAGGGTGTACATTTTTTGCGTACCGGCATAAAAACTTGACATTGGTACCCCTGGATTTTTAAATTTCTAGATACGCAAGGAATTTTCTACCGTCTGTATCATGGCGAGTGTTTTGAAGAGTTATTCAAATTAATCCCTTCCTCTCCTTTTCACAACCGACCCACGCCCGCCGAAGAACTCGGAGCCACAGTTTTACGGTCACTCCTATCTGGGCACGAACTAAAAAGTTCGCTACATCTTATTTTTGCCGTACCGCGAAGCTGTGGAACAATCTCCCGGCTAGTGTGTTCCCTCCTTCCTATAACATGGGGTCCTTCAAGCGTAACGTATTTACGCAGGCCCGCATGACAACGACGACCACCGGAGGAGGGCGTATTTGTCGGTTGTCGCCGTTGTTTTTGGATTGTACTGTGCTTACCATCAGGCACAGTGCAGTCACTTAGCACACTTAGCACTTAGCACAGTGCCGTGCTACAATAAAAAAAAATCCTTCTTAGAAACATCACAATTGTACATTTCACATATTCACAAAATCAACTTATAATGCGTTCCATATTTTTTTTTTTATGTCATTGGTGGCAAACGAACAGGTGGGTCACCTGATGTTAAGTGATCACCACCGTCCATAGACACTAACAACACCAGAGGTGTCGCGAGTGTTGCCACCCTTTGGGGGGAAGGGTTAGAGGAGGGAGAGGAGAGAGGAGTGGGGAGGGGAGGCGGGCCTCCGGCGCTCTCACTGACCGAACGAAACGCAACAATGCAAGCACTGTTAATTCATGTCGGTTTTCTGTGGGTCGGGTGGTAGTCCCCCGGACGAGCCGACCCATTCATGCTAAAACCAGTAATAGTTTCAGCGTGGCTCTACCACTACTAATCAAATGACAACTCGATAATATCAAAATTAAGTATTTCGCGAAAACAAAGCGATAGAAAAAATTTCAAGCCAGATTCAGATCGCGAACGAGTCCATAACCTTCCACCACAATTTCCTCTGATCTTGAGTAATGATATGGTCCAAGACGGTCCAAGAAGGACTAGGTCTCGATTGTAGCTACGACACACCCATAGGTGCTTCGCAACAGATATCTAACTTGAGAGTGGTATTTAGCTTAGATAAAACTTGAGCTTAGATAAAACTCTACCGCCATGTTATGGTTTCATCACCTTCACCGACAGGCCAGTCTTATTCGCAACAATACTATGGACGCTGGCGGTGTTTATCTACTGCTTTCTTAGATCACCGTGCCAACAGTGCAGTCATTATTGGAATATCATTCGTATAACGTAGTTTTATATGAAATAGTCTGATGTAACTTTAAAATACATTCAATCGTAGTTAAGATTCCATTAATTATTAATTCATATAAATAAAATGGTAGAAGTTTTTTTTTTTTAATTTAAATTACTAAATAGATTTCTATCGACTTTTTTTAGTTATAATTTACAGACACTCGGTTCTTATTAAAAAAATAATGACCACGATATCGTTTTTTTTTATATCATACGAGGCAAACGAACAGGTGGGTCACCTGATGTTAAGTGATCACCACCATCCATAGACACTTGCAACACTAGAGGAGTCGGGAGAGGGGAAGGGAAGTGGGCCTCCGACGAAAATAATATAATATAAGGCTAACTCGTGTAATATAAGGCTATTGTAAAGGGTTTGAGAAATTAGGATTACTATAAACACTACTCGTTTAGCGATTTGTAAAGTGGGAAAAGTTGTGATGCGCATGCGCAGGAGAGGAGAAGTAAACGTATTATTTTTACAAAGAAATTTTGTATTATATTAAATTATATGTTTTAAAATATATTGTCGAGGTAATAAGCTACTAAAAATAAAATTTTCATGTTTACTGTTTGTGCGGACGAGTCTTTGAAACGGTTAAACCGATTTTGATGAAATATTTACTAGCATATAAAGAACTTTTCAGAGTATTATATAGACAATATATAATTACGCTTTTGAGCAGGGGCTAGATAGCAATGATAAAAGCGACTAGAATAAAACAAAGTCACGGGAACCAGATAATCTATATTTATACTTAATATTATAGAGCTGAAGAGTTTGTTTGCTTGAACGCGCTAATCTCAGGAACTACCTGTCCGATTTAAAAAATTATTTGTTTGTTAGATAGCCCATTTATCGAGGAACGTATATATTTTATGTGACCACAGAGTACATTATATAAATAAAGGTCACACTCGTTCATTCCAATCAGCGCCTCTATAATACTAGTTTCGAACTAATATCTGTTGGTTATAAATGTACATTTATAGCTATGTATGTATGCATACAGCGGTACTGCGTAAATCGTATACAAGTTTTTGGTCATTTTTATTTGTTATGAATATATTCACCGTAAGGCAAATCTAAATCCAAGTATATGTAGTATATGCAGGAGTTAATGTTTATAAGTAGATCCGGAGATAGCTAAAATTGTTTGTGGGAGGCAAGAAAATTTAAGGGAGCACACTCTCGTAACAGATACGTAAACAAAGTGAACGAAAACACATATTTGAAAGTTGTCAGTTTGAAATGTCAAAATTAATTGGCATCCACCATCTTTTGTTATCAAACTTGCCAAAAAATATATATAACAGTGCCATCTAGAGAGTTGATTGATAACCAAAAATAGACGAGACTTTTCCCATACAAATCCGATTCTGAGAAGTGAAAATAGCGTGTATGTGACCACGCTAAGACCAATAGAAACAGAGAAGAAGAAGAGAGAAGAATTTTCCTAATCAATGTTTTTTTGCCTTAGCTAGTTTAATGATATCTTGATAAAAAAACTCGTATTTTAAATGGGCATTAAATATTGAGCTTCGAATTCAAATCTGGCATTGGTACACGTTCTTTATATTCCGTAGAGAGGTTAAGGGAATCACAGAAATTCTTTTTAATGTTAAAATCACTGTTTAGCATTCAGGTTGCGATGTGCGGCGGGCCCTCTCGTCGGTTCAGCCTTCGACGTTGGATTTTTAAATGCCTATTTAACCTCATCGCAAGGCTGTTGGTATTTACTAGGAAATGGCGATACTATCTCACCTATCTTTATACTTATGTCCACTTAAATTGGTTATATCATTTGATCTGAATATATAAATCTATACTAATATATAAAGCTGAAGAGTTTGTTTGTTTGTTTGGTTGAACGCTAGGATCTCAGGAACTACCATTCCGATTTGAGAAAATCCTTCGGTTTTAAATAGCTCATTTATCGAGGAAGGCTATAGGCTATATATAATCACGCTAAGACCAATAGAAACAGAGCACTAATGAAGAATGTTTCAAAATCGGGCACTTTTTTTGCTTTTGAGCGATTACGTTATTATTATATACGTTGCCATGGTAACGTGGCAAGTAGTAGTAATAATATTCGTCCAATAGGACAGGCGAAGGAATTAATCCATACTGCCAATTCTGAAGTTATGTGGTAAGTATCAAAGCTAACATTTTCTAAGTTTATTTTGTTTTCCTATTCAAATACAAAGGCGAAGGAATTAATCCATACTGCCAATTCTGAAGTTGTCAATATAGGTTTCTTATATATCCTTTAATCAATTTTCTTCCATGAACAAGTTACAATAAAGGCATAAGTGCCAAATCTTCTATATAATATGTCGTACATTATTTTATCCATCATTATTATCTTCTTAATCATAAAACAAAATTGTTCAAATAAAGATTTCGTTAGCGTTAGTATTATATACGAGTACGTTGCCATGGTAACGTGGTAAGTTTATATTGCAAACATTTCGAAGTTTATTTTGTTTTCCTATGCAAAAATTTTGTACTACTTTTATTTCTAATTTTTTATTTGTTCTCTATTACGTATTATAAAAATAAAGTTTGTGTATGTACAATTAAAATAACATCTTTTTGATGAATGGATATGGCTACAAATGACCAAAAAAAAACTTTATTTATACTTTGTCTATATTTTTATATTATTATATTTTGTCTGTTTCTTTGTTTGTTCTGGGTAATCTCCAAAACGACTGGACCTATTTTAACGGGAATTTTACTTTTTACTGTCAGATAGCCGAAATTATAGCGGTTGACATATTCTATTTTATTTGTCCGCGGTTTCGTCCGCATGGCTATTTCCAAAATGGCTGGACCGATTTTCACGGGGTATTCACTGGTAGATAGCAGACCTCATAAAAAGTAATTTAGATTTTTTAATCACCTTCGGCTGCAGTGGAATATCCGTAATGCTTGAACTAATTTTCACGGGACTTTCACTGGCAGATAACTCATCTTATAAGAAGTAACTTAGACTATTTTATTTTGTTACTCAAGACTTCATCCGCAATATGCTACTATCTCCTAATTGGTTGGACCGACTTCCACGGGGCTTTTACGGACAGATAACAAGCGGGCTCGGAAGACGTTGTCCCGCCCCGATAATAAAATGAAAACCTTGACAAAGTATACCTAAACCGTCCCCATGAATCATCATTCTATCTACTGGTGAAAATGGCATGAAAATGGTCGTTTTTGACTTTATCGTGAATAGATAAACTGACAGAGGACTTTCTTTTTAACCGACTTCGAAAAAGGAGGAGGTTACTATGTTCGATTGTATGTATTTTTTTTATGTATGTTAACCGATATTTTCGTCAATTGCGAACCGATTTTAATGGTTTTTTTTTTATTTGAATTGGTACACTATGTAGTGATTACCTGCTACCTGTGCATTCGTCCGTGTGAAATTGATCAAAAATATGTTACAACCGCGTGAGACGTGTACCTTACTGGACTCTAAGAATAAATATACATAATTGAAAGTCATATATTTGTATGTAATATGAATTATATCATCTTTTTGGTCAATTTGGCGGCTATATTGTTTTATTTACCGCGTTTGCTTCTACATAACTCTGTGATTATAGCAACGTATAAGAATAAGTTAAGTATATCGACAATACGGACATATGATATCTATATAATAAAGGATTTAAGATATATTGTTCCATAATGTATAGCTTATAATTTGCATTACTTTCTTATATAGTGTTAGTGAGCACTGAGTTTGGTATATAGTAGGTTGAAGTTCCAGGTATGTTGCTGATGATAAACCCCATCCCATTCGATATACTATTTGCGAATGCACTATAAGAATTTATATCTAATGTACACGTTACATATAACAGTTGACGTGCGTGTCGTAGTTACAAATGTTTTTGAAAAAGCTTTTCTGTAATGTACACACCCACTCACAATTTTACATTTCTTTAATACATTTTTTACAAAGCGCGTGCGGAGCCGCGGGTAACAGCTAGTGTTGAAATAAAAACGATCTCGTGTTGCTCTGGAAAGAGAAACAACATTTGAAGCTATTATTTCACTACAGTATAGATTAGTATACAGTACTATATTTTTTGTACTTATAATAAATCGTTCTTAACACTTAACACTGACGTCGCGTGTGTGTGTGTGAACTATAATTACATATATATGAAAGTTGGCGTACATAATTATTAATATTTTTTCAAGGTTTTTATGGTATCGATTTTGATATAACGGTGTACTAGGCAACGCGAAGCTATAGTATGTATATTTATAAATAGTATATGCCAGCGGCATTACTATTGACTTGTGTCTGTACTATTGACTCGTACTAATGACTGGCTACTATTTACCCGTTCTGAAATACTATTGGCTGTAGATATGAAATCTATATAAGTAGTGGCTGCCTACTTTATTTGACGTCTTAATGACGCACAACCGATCATATCGAGATTTTGCATAAGTCAATAGATACAAAAAAGAATATAGGATACTTTTTATCCAGAAATAAAAAAATCTGTTCTCGAGAGATAGACCGAATCTAAATTAGCAAAAGTTAGTATTAGTGTATATATATATATATATATATGATTCTACTTGTACGATTCCTAATAATAAGTATTAATCTCTTAATAGTTTCTGTAGGTGGTAGAGCCATGCTGTAGCTATTACTGGTTTCATCATGAACGGGTCGGCTTGCCAGGAGTACTAACAACAGACCCACAGAAACACCGACGTGAAGTAACAGTGCTTGTATTATTGCGTTTCATTCGGTCAGTGAGAGCGCCGGAAGCTCACCTCCCCTCCTCTCTCCTCTTCCCCCAAACACACTGGCAACGCACTTGCGAATCCCCCGGTGTTGCAAGTGTCTACGGACGGTGGTGATCACTTAACATCAGATGTCTCACCTGTTCGTTTGCCTCCTATGATATATAAAAAAAAAGTAACAGGAATATATTAACAAATGTAAGAACATCACGATCCTTTTATATTTATACTTTATAATGAATTTATCAGTTGAATTTTAATCGTAAATATCAGATGACACCGGTTTCAGAACAAGTTATGTGGCCTTTAAGAAAACTTAAATGCCTCGAGCTGTGAATATTATTTTTAATATAAATTAGACGAACAAGGTTGAAAATAATTAACGTATTTTTGAAGTGAAAGCATCTTTATGCGTGTTGAGAGATATTTTTGGTAGAAGATAAAAATTTTAATTATTTTTTCTATATCATGGTCACCACCGTCCATAGTCACTAGCAACACCAAAGGAGTCGCAAGTGCGTTCCAGCCTGTGTTAGTGGGGAGGGGGGCGACGAGGTGGGCCTCTGGCGCTCTCACTGACCGAACGAAACGCAACAATGCAAGCACTGTTGCTTCACGTCGGTCTTCTGGGAGAGGGTGGTAGTACCCCGAGCGAGTCGACCCAATCATGTTGTAACCAGTAATAGTTTAAGCGTGGCTCTACCACCTACCGATTTCGCGTCATGACATATTAAGTAAATATGACCGGCTTACGCGGCTCGCGTGAGACTAGCGACGCCTAGTATAGCAGCCTGTGTACATGTAATATTGATATTTTACTGCTTATCATACGTTCTATTAATTAATAGACTTTATTAAAAATATTGTCAATCGATATTAAAATCACACAAATGTTAATAATTACAATAAAAAAAATTTTTTTTTTCGAACTGACTACGCTGTTGACTTAGCAAGGTTTTAACAACTTCACCGGACTACTAAGGCAAGCACTTAAGGCACTCAGCCGATTTTAATTGGGATTTTGAAATCTAAATATTGTCATTCACACTACAATTGATATGAAAATTCAAAAGAGAACACATTAATTAAATTGTGTTGATTTTTCACTTCCAACGTCAGTCCTTATGACTGCCTCGAGTTTTTTTTTGTGTATGTTTGTTAAATTTCTTATGGCATGGTAGGGAAAAATTTGCGTTACACGTTACGCGTTATACGTAAGGTGTGTATGTGTAAGTATGTACAAGTGTCTCTCTCGGTCTAGTAGTATACCAAAATGAGGAAATGTATAGTTTATGGGCATTCTGATATAATATAATTTAACACATATAAAACGAAGGTTTCAGTTCCTCCGCGTGTACGCACTGATACACGCACTGTTTTTTTTTAATGAACGGTACGCTATGTCTATTTCTGTACCCCTGACATCGTGTATGTAAAATTTAAAGATGACCGGTGGAGTAACTTAAGGCATGAAAGCGTAACAGACCAACAAACAAACTTATTTTCGCACAGTAGAAGTTAGTTCGACAGACCATACAACTGAAGTTAAACTTCTCTAGCTCCATCTATATGTGTATATATATATATATATATATATATATGTTTATGTATGTATAATATATACATGTATATACGTATATTAATTTTCTACAAACATTTAAATTTATTATAGGCTTTACTTAACTATGGGCTATCTCCGCTAACTTATATCTCCCTATCAACTTCCACCTTTCCAACATCAACTTTCGCCTCACCCGATCACACTTCTCGTAACGCTCTCGTCACGCACTCACCAACTTCACTCCCTAAATCAAGCGTGCATAAAGAAGTAAAAAATTATACTAAATATGTTAATTCGGGTTAACTTAATTACATACTACAAAATAATTAGGTTAAAAGTTTGTATATGATTTGGATTAAAGTGACGATGCGTTTTCAGATATTATGTTACGTTTTTTTTTTCGAACTGACTACGCTATTGACCCAGTAAGGTCTTAACAACTTCACCGGGCTACTAAGGCGAGCGCTTAAGGCACTCAGCCGATTTTATTTTGACAACTAGCTCAATGGTGCACGGCACACCTTGGCTTTGGCTGTTGCCTGATACATGCAATTCGCGACCTATCTGAGCTTAGCTAAGCTAACTATTCATACATATATGAGTTGTTGAAACATATATGTGTACCAAGCATACATACCTCAACAACTCTTATATATATTTCGTATCGGATCGGATTATGTTACGTCTGAATTTACATTGTTCATTAAAGGATTTATACTTACATACATGACTGCGCCTTCCATGACCGATCAACTCTTCAAATATCTTACGAAACTGTATATACATGAACATATAACACAAAACAGTTACTTGTTATAACGGGACTTCATTCCTTAGCGAAGCGTTCCGAACGGACCCTAATAAAAATGCCACAAACGCTGTGACTCGATGTGGGTTAAAAGATCAACAGCCAATATGGTTTTTGTGTTGGCCACAGCGCCAGACGAACGGGAAGCATCAATTTAAGAGGCCGAGATCGCATTAGGTCAATTGTTAACGACTTGAAGTGATTTGACAAGAATATGATCTCATTTGAACACTTCTGAATGATAAGAAGCTACCTTATTGTGTTGTCGTTATCAAATTTCAACACACTCCGGAATTTAGAGTTATTAAATTAGGATTAGATTTAATAATTAGCCGTATCTGTGGTCCCGAATGCTGATGTTGTAATGTATTGCTATTGTTAAATCTTTTGAATACCAAACATTGCCTCTTAACTTTATCTACTAATCGATCTACAGTACACCTGACATTTCGTAGTCACTGTAATATATAACTTTATTAATACGGTTGTACTACTACTGTCGAAAGAATATAGGTATATAGTATAGGTACATCTGCAGTCGAAACTCCCCTCCGTTCCTATAAACAGAGCGTACTCGCACCCATGCACACGGTCATGGTCTGACGGTCAATTCCGCTCCCGCACACTCAACGCGACTCCCTCTTCAGCGTCTCAAACCTAGGTTCGATCCCACGGAGTGAAGCCCTAGAGCATGCTGCTAAGGCGATGCAGTGATACTGTATTCACTAGCTCATTACACACGGTAGGTACACATGTTACGAAAGGTTATTTTTTGGCTAGTTAGCCTTAGTCAAAACTGTGAGATTCAATATATATACACGCGCTCGTGAGCCATATGTGAAGATAGACACACGTGTCTAACCAATACATACCCGTACGGTTGCCTTAACTTCCATGAGTAGTTTAGCTCGATACGCGATAGTACATGCAAGGTAACAGCCCAATTCGAGGCGGGTCTGTGCGCCCTTCAACTCATTGCCATAGGGCTGAGTGCCTTAAGCCCCAAAAAGCCTTGAGAATCCGCTCAAAAGGCCCATCAAGTCAACATATTGATAACCAACGGATAGTTTGAAAAATAGCAGTCTAAACTCTTCAGTCATCACTTATCCTCAAGTAGTTCCCGAAACAAATATTTTTTACGGATCTATTATTCTGACGATACTGAACCACGAAATATCGTGGGGTTCGGGGTCACGAATTTCTTTGAATTCTTTCGAAGTTTGCTTTCGACCTTTCTCGAACAATCATATTATTTTAATTTAGACAATAAATATGTAACGGGTGAAATATTACAATAAAAGTTGCGTTTCTATTATTGATTAGTTCTATTTTCCCAAAGAAAGTGGAGAGTTTAAACTGAACTTGATCTGTTTCTTGTGCATACAAATATGTATGTATATTATATTAAAATCTGTACATATAAATAGAATTATCTTCGTATGTTTGTCTAGGCTGATCTCCAAAATGGGTAAACGGATTGTGATGTGACTTCGACTGTCAAATGTAAGACGTTTTTTAGTGCTATTTAGGTGAGATCATTTCGCTTTTCCTCGGGGATTAAGTAGTAACGATGGAATTAAGCAGATGTAACTTAAGATAATATATAGAATATGTTGTAGAATTTGGAAAATCTTCACTAATATAATAAATGCGAAAGTGGGTTTTTATTTTATATATATTTACTAGGTGACATATCTATGCGTTACTGTGGCTCGGTTGTTATATGTTAAATTAAATGATGATAAAGTACTGTTAGCCCAAAGTAAGTTTACACGCAGACGAAATCGCGGGCAGAAGCTATACTCTAAAATATAAAAGACAGCTTACGAGGAAATTATATAAGTCATAAAATATGAAAATATTCTTTTTCAGTCACGCGAGCGTCACTTAGTTACTTTATAACTAAAAAAAAGATTTCTTGCCGTAACTAAACGTTTTTGTAGGCAATTTTAAATGTTGTTTATCAAATTTTTTATGACGTACATTAATTCGAACCAGCACAGGGTAATTAGTGATGCGTGATATAAACATTATTATGTTCTAATTTAAAAGAAATTAAGATATCATAATTACATTAATCCACAGGTATGTATTTATTTATGACCTGAATTTAGGTTCCGATACAATATCTTACCTGGATGTGTGTTGATTAAAAACAATGACGTACCATTTATATTGGCTCTGTTTTCGCTAATCGATTTAGTGAGACTATTTGAATCGTGTTTTCTTTTTAATATCATAGAAGTCAAACGAACAGGTGGGTCACCTTATTTTAAGTGATCACCGTCGTCCATAGACGCTAGCAACACCAGAAAATCAGCCATGGGGTTAAACTTTACTCAAAAAATCATAGAATAAGACCAGTTTGTAACTTCATTACGTATCATTTTAGCAAACAAGGATGCTCGTTTATATTATTGTACACATATAACGATGAATAAACATTTGTTTACCAATTTCAAACTACGTAGAAACTAGATATAAATTATGTTACGTCAAATAAGAGATACCCGGGGTTATAAAGCAGAGCAATAAACACACTATCATGTACTGGGACAGATTTATTTGATGATTGCTTGATTCTAGAAACAATGGTTAAATGTGACAACTAAATATAGATTATAACATTGTTACATACATTTATTATAAGAAAAATATGGGACGTATTCCGTAAGTGGGTTTAAAGGTCAGCGGCGCGTCTATTTTTTTTGTGAGGTTTATAATAAACCAGCTTTTTTTTTTTTTCGAACTGAATACGCTATTGACCAAGCAAGATCTTAACAGCTTCACCGGACTACTAAGGCGAGCGCTTAAGGCACTCAGCCGATTTTGGATACACCAGCATCTGCTCGCTACTTCTTCTGTATGGAATGGTGACTTAGGGCAAATGCTAACTTTAACTCGCGGCTTCGTTTACGTCGAAGGTAAAAATATTTTTAAATAATACGTACGTTAACCCCGATTTTGAAACATTTAAAATTGGTGCGCCGCTTCCATTGCTCCTACCGTGGTGATAGCATATAGCCTTCCTCGATAAATGAGCTGTCTGACACTAAAAGAATATGTCAAACGGACCAATATTTCCTGAGATTAATGGGTTCAAGCAAACAAACTCTTCAACTTTATAATATTAGTATCGATAGATAATATATAATAGCTGTTAGGCTGTTACACGCGAATTCCTTCGCGTAGAATATAGCAAAAAAATATCCAGTGCACACAAGCGAAGGGGGTACGCGCGTGATACTAGCCTTGGTTTATTATATTTACGCGGAAGACCTCTATTTTTTCTGAAATAAAAGTATCCTAACTTACTTCTTATAGCATCAGCCATATATCAGAGAAAGTCCCGTCCAAAACGCTGCAACCGTTTCGGAAAAAAGTCGAAAAAAAATACACACAGAATTATAAAAATTGCTTTTCTTTTTTGTTGTAAAAACCGTGTAATGTCATTATTCATTTAGTAAGAAATTATTGTTTTGAGGTTATACACACTAAATTTTATTTATTTGTACAGAGTATAGAAATAAACGCAGAACAATTCATTTTTTTTATTTAAATAAGATTTATTAATTAAAATTACAGATATACTTGTAAAGAATTCCAAGATTTTTAATCAATTTTGTAATAAAAGTATTTCTATTGACTAGCGGCGGCCATTTTGACTTTACGTCAAAAAGGCGAAGAGTATGAACGACTGGATCGCAAACACTACACATAAAGTAATAAACCCTTCACAGTGTATCTTTCTTAGTTCATCGCTTTAACAAATATTATCTTTTTCGTTCGCTGACTTGTTTATTGATTGTACTGTATTTGTGTAACTTCTTTAACTTTGATTAATTGTAAATAGCAAAATGTTGAAGAAATAGTATTAAATAATTAGTACAATAAAATACATAGCCAGTTCATTTTTGCCTTACTTAATATATCCTACCAAATGTGAGAGGAAAAAAACGAAAACTCAACAGTAAAAAATGTGTATACAAAATAATTTTATCTCTATAACTCGGTATTTACACGGCGTAAAGTTAATATTAAGTCACGTTGCGGAAGTCAGAAGTTTTTGTTTAAGTTTTTTGCAGGCACACACTTTAATACGTAAATTGGATGCTTGAAGATTTATCTTTGAGTGGTTTCGTACAAAAACCAAGGTGTAACAGACTTTTTGTTTTATATCATGTGAAGCATACAGTTATAATACGAAACTACAAAGTCCAATAAATGTAGACACAAACGTATAGTTAACGAAATGGTTACTTAGATTCAATAGGCCAATTTAATTTCATACCTTTGTGCTGGATGTTGTTTTGTTTGAGCACCAAGCCCGGTGAAGTTGTCAAGCAACTTCAGAGCAACGGCTTTTAGTTAAAATAATGATTAAATCGTCATTCGTATACTTCATATTGAATAATAATGTTACAAATGCGAACGTGAGTTTGTTCGTTCGTTTAAATATACAAGGGATCGTCGTGAAATGTAGCTATGCATTGTCAGAGGTATATTAAAAGACATGGGGTACCTTTTGTGGAAAAAAAAATATCCAATAAATGTCCAATACTAACTTTTCTCACAGTATAAATATAAGAGTCAGTACGGAAACTACCTACAAACGCTCGAAAACGACACATTCAACCAAACATGTGCATCGACGAGAGGTTTTTTCTTGGAACTGACTACGCTATTGACCTAGCAAGGTCTTAACAGATTCTCGACGAGAGATTTTAAATAGTACTCTATGGACAGTACCGCGAAAACCGCTTAGGGGTTCATAAGCATGTTTGTTGAGTGTGCCGTTTTCGAGCGTTTATAGGTTGTTTCCACACTTTCTCATATATATAATATATACTGTGACAAATGTTAGTATTGAATTTTTTTTTTTTTTTTTTTTTTTCTCGAACTGACTACGCTATTGACCCAGCAAGGTCTTAACAGCTTCACCGGGCTACAAGTTAGTATTGAATATACATATAGTATACACCGTTAATAGTTACATATGTATTATCTTACTTATTAGATTTCATTTATTTATTTCCAAAGAAATGTATTCTATTTCGATTATACGTCTTTTGTTTTTTTTATGTCACGCTCACGCATAGTTATTGTTTGGCTAATTGGTAACATGTGTGGACACTATAGGTCGGTGTAACGTAAAGAACAGGTCCTTTCAATCATCACATCAGTCTGTAAGAAACCCGCTGCAGGGCTATAGGCCTGTTCTTGATGGAAATTATCGGCATAAAAACCACGCTAGTCCACTACGTATTCGCGATTTCAAACTCCGAGAAATCCAAAGTTATATATTCCACTTACGGTGGTACCTACGACGAGAACATTTCTCTCACCGTCAGCCGATAGTGTTATCCTTCGATCAACAATACCTAGATAAAGGGGCGACGCGAAAAATACGTTTCGGTAAATAAGAGCTCACTTGAAATGTGTGCCCTTATTTTGTTTAGTTTGTTTTAAACACAGCCAATGTAAGCCTGTTTCACATGCCGCAGTGTATTCAAAAGATGCAAAAATAATACCTGAAAAAGCAATTTAACGGCCGGAGTATCTTACTTTCGTTGAATACATGTTGAATAAATTATATTTTAAGTTTTAAACTAACAAATAATATCAAATTTTGAACAAAATTACCGATTTAAACCTGTGGTACAACCGTTTGGCCTCGCCAGACACAAACACGCACAATAACGGGAAAACGTATTTTATTCATTACGTGTTAAGGTTGAATTCACACTAAATGTTGTTTATGTTGTCTTTTCATTTGTGAGCGGAGTAATTTATTACTTCGCTCGTTTTATCGTAAGTATTAGATAATATTTTGAACATTTGTGACTTTATTACTAGGTGTTATGGTTGTAATTAGGTTGAACTTAAAACTGTTTTAATTTTTTTTTTCTCCTTTTCTTAGTAAACAAATAGCTACACATACGTAAATATTTACGCGGACGGCTTTTAGCCTAGATTTTGTACGTGATCCTTTATCTAGTTATTGTTGATCGAAGGTGTTATCACTTTAAATTAGTAAATGTATGCGAATTTCGAAAAATTCTTTGGTACATGCCGTGGTTCGAACCTACGGATATCGAATTGACGTTTCATCAGTTAAACCACTCGACAACCCCGACTATCTTTTAAAAAACCCTGCAATAACCCTTCATTTGGACATCTTGTTGAAATTATAGCATGGTGGTAAAACTATCTTTAACAACGGCCTAGCCTAGTAACGATCTAATTAAAAATTTATCACCAAGATCCTATATGTGTGTTCCGATAAATACATTTATAAAATACTAGCCCCTGCCCGCGACTTCGTTTGCGTGGAATAATTACTTTGGGCTAACGTTAACACTCAACGAAAGCCCCCAAGAGGAAAAAATACCCGATTATGAACCATTCTTCATTGGTGCTCCGCTCCTATTGGTCTTGGCGTGATGATATATAGCCTATAACCTTTCTCTATAAATGAGCTATATAACACTGAAATAATTTTTCAAATAGCCCCAGTAGCTCATGAGATTTCCCCTACAACGTGACAAACTCACAAACTTTACCTCCTTATAATATTAGTATAGACTAGCAGTCGCCTGCGAATTCGCTTGTGTTGTGTATATTTATAAACGACTAGCTTTTGCTCACGGCTTCGTTTATTACTTATTTCTGAAGAAAAGCTACTACGTTACTAACAATTTGTTGGGACTGATATTTTTGCTTGTGCATAAAGTGATAATTTAACTTCATTCTAGAACTAGGGTCTGGACTGTAGTTCAAGTGTTTGTGCCTTTTTCAGACTCCAGAACTCACATTTATTTTTACTTTATCTACGCCGTTTAATAAAAAGTGTACTTTTTAATTTTTGTTTATAATTAATAAATAAATAAAATTGTGATAGTAATAATAAGTGTGGTATCAAATAAATTTATTAACTTCTTTATTATTTACCTTATGTCCTTTTCTATATCCTGTGTATAAGTGTATGCAATTTCTTTGGGCTAACGCTAATACGGAGTGGAAGCTCTCAAACGGAAAAAAAACGCCGATTTTGAAACATTATTCATTGGTGCTCCGCTCCTATTTGTCTTAGTGTGATGATATATAGCCTTCCTCGATAAATGAGCTATCGAACACTGAAAGAACAAAATCAAATCAATTCAAATCGGACCAGTAGTTCCTGAGATTAGCGCGTTCAACAAACTAATATTCCAGCTTCACAATAATAGTATAGATTTAAATAGGATAAGAAAACAGCGATTCATTCAAATATAACCTCTTTTAATATTCCCATAAATACTGTTATGAATAGATTTCGTAAACAGCAATTCGCATAGATTAGTAATTATATTATAATACATTCATTTATATAGCATATTCGAAGCAAATCGAAGTAGATTCTGCAAACGTGGCCTTGGTATCTTTAGCGATGTTTTAGCCATTAACGACAGAACGTGTTTCGAGTTTATCAACATTGTACGTTCAAACCTATTATTTTACGAGTATGAACGCGTCAGCAGATATTATAATGGTATTATGTGTGTGTAGAGAAAACAAATTTCTTTAATAATATTTGGAGTTTCGTCGTAGGTACTCTATGTTGTGGGATTTTTTTTATGGTTTAGTACTGTAGATTAAAAACTCTTTAGTGAATTATCTATGATCAAAAGAAACATTGTATTATATTTTATTATTGGAGTTTTTGGCGGGATCTTAACCTCATTGTATTGTAGATTGTATTTTTTTCATAATGTTGTGTTAATTGACTCTATATTATATAATATTGGTGGCATTTTACGTAATAATACCATGGAGTATGAATTCTAAGATGCCACAAAAACTCCCTGGCAAGTTCTAACAAGGGAGCCACCATCTTGTTACAACACAGAAATTGTGAGACTCAATGGCAGCCTAATCTAGAAGATTAGTTAACAAATCTGTATATAATTCTTCTTTTCGTGTGTATGTCACAGAACTCCTGCTAAACGGCTGGACAGATTTTAATAAAACTTTGTGTGTGTGTTCCATCCGAGAATGGTTTAGATTCACAATTGGACCCGGTAGGTGGCGTTGCGGTTGACTTTTAGGATTTTTTTTATCAAGGCAGGACAACGTCCACCGGACTCGCTACCACAAAATAAAAAACGAAATACTAGAAATTATAATATGATAAAATTGAAATGATGAAATATAAACTTCAAATGTGGTTTCTTTGTCTACAGGAATTATTTTTCTTAAATTGTGTAATATGTAGCGTAGTTTTTTGTAATAGAATATATAATTAATGACATTCTTTGTCTATATAGCAAGAAAGAATATTTCATTTTTAATAATAGAGATTGGCACTAATTTTATACAGATAATGAAATTATTACAGATAATTAATAGAGAATATTAAAAGATCGAGATATGTAGATGCTTGAATTAAATTATTAAAGAATTTTTGACATTCTTTGTAAAGGAAGTCATAGTAATAAAACTTTGTCGTGCTGTTGGCCTTTAGCGCTTGTGTGGATAGAACTAATTCTAGTTGACTATGTAATAATACCTATTACTGATAATACCGCGTGACGAACTTAAAAAACAATTTTGTCTTGACTAATATTTAGGTACAATCTTATATCACATCATGTGTAATCGTACATTGTATATTTGTTAATAATAACAAAATATAATATTAAATCTTTAAAAGTATAGATTTTGCATAAATAATCAACGACTAACTATAATATCTCGGAATTTATCCTGTTCTTAATCATCGATGTAATTCCTCAAGCTGATGTTGCCCGTGTCCGCAGGAAGTGTACCTCTCATTCCCCTGCATTCATCTCCGAGTGGTATTAAAGGGTAACAAATTTTCCTCCGCTCCACTGTTCCACATAAACATAACCTCGTAGCCATAAATTTTAGGTGGTAGAGCCACGCTGAAACTATTCTTGGTTTCAGCGTGAATGGGTCGGCTCGCTCGGGGTAGTACCACCCTCTCACAGAAAACCGACGTGAAGTAACAGTGCTTGCATTGTTCGGTCAGTGAGAGCGCCGGAGGCCCACTTCCCCTTCCCTTCCGCGTCGATCGATCAATCACTCTATTTTTTTTTTAATATCATATGAGGTAAACGAACATGTCGATCACCTGATGTAAGTGATCACCACCGTCCATAGACGCTTGCAACACCAGGGGAGTCGCAAGTGCGTTGCCAGCCAATGTTCGGTGGAAATGGGGAATGAGGGAGGGGAGGAAGTAGGGAAGAGAGAGGGGAGGGGAGGTGGTCCTCCTGCGCTCTCACTGACCGAACAATGCAAGCACTGTTACTTCCCGTCGGTTTTCTGTGAGAGGGTGATCCTACCCCGGACGAGCCGACCCATTTATGGTACTGATGATTGTATTTTTAGTTATTTGTAACCTAAATTTACAGCATTATATTAAATTAAACATGATTTAGATCCAATATTACAACAGAGTATATCATAGTTATTCAGTGTCAATTTAATTAACTCGTAACCCCATAAGTTGGTCCATACATTATATAATACAAGAAAACCTATATTACAACCTCGTTATAGAATACATCTATGATTTTAAAAATAATCATGTATATAAGATTAGTGGTTTTCATGTTATGAGCAAACTAATGTACAAACATGAACATCGCCTTATATAATCTATACTATCTATAGTAATATTATAAAGAGGTAAAGTTTGTGAGTTTGTGACGTTGTGACGATGTAAGGGGTAATCTCAAGAACTACTAGTCCGATTTAGAAAATTCTAGTAGTTCTTCAGTATTATATAGCTCATTTATCAGGGAAGATTAAAGGCTATATATCATCACGCTAAGACCCATAGGAGCGGAGCAGCGATGAAGAATGATGCAAAATCGGGGTATTTTTTCCTTTTCAGAGCTTCCGCTACGTTTTAGCGCAAAATAACCATTCCATGCGTACGAAGTCACGGGCAGAAGCTATTAACTAATTATATTATCTATACTAATATCATAAAGAGGTAAAGTTTGTGAGGTTGTAGGGGGTAATATCTGGGAAGTCGGAGAAAAAATGGTAGAACGTTTCTTACGAACGCTGCATTAACGATATAATATATGATTGAGCTGTAGAAAAAAGTTGTAGCTTGATAATGCCTATTACCGCCCAACGAAGTGAGCACGGGTCGGCTAGTATATAAATAAGGGTGAATAAACATGCATAACTTCAAATAAACACTACGTAATGTTATTTTATAATAGGTATTCTAAATAAAATTAATCGGTGACTAAATTTTTGAATTACTTCCTTAATCGGTTTAAATATTTCGCATCAAGAGACGACTGACGATAAAGTTGGCATACTTAAAGAAGTAGACGTTGAATTTCCAAGAGTTTTCAATGAGATGCCTCTAAATCGATAAAAGGTTTGTTTCTAAATATGAAATTTTAATTTATTAATAATCTTTATTTATAATTGAGGTTTGGTCACAAATTGTCTATGAAAATGAAAAATATCACATACCTTCATCAATTACAAAATATATTATTTTACTTTTACGTAATTAAGTAAATTTATCGACAAATTATCTAGTACCTTACACTCCAAATGATGTATACGTCGCATGGATCAGGCAACAGCCAAAGCCGAGGTGTGCCGTGCACCCTTGAGCTAGTTGTCAAAATAAAATTTCAGTATATATATCAATCAATTTTTATTTATTAGCCTGGTCCCAAGAATGTATATGATTTTTCTAGAAAAACTTTGAGTAACTTTCGCGAGAAACTAATTCTATCTGAATTTACGAATTTTGTTCTCGTGAAAATTGTTAAAACATCATGGGAACTACATATTTTACATATATTAACTGTAGGATTGCTTTTTTAATGTAACATTATTATTCTCAGTTCATTCAACGTTTTTACTGATTTTAAGATATCTCTGTTAAATTCTACCATTCCTATATAAACCCTATGAAAAAGCTACCAGTATATCTATATCATAATCTGAGAAGTACTATCTCTGTCGACAAATGACAGACACTACAAGATTATTTATAGGTAATGCCATACGGAATACGATAAGTGCAAGATTTCTTGAAATATGTCGAATTGTGTTTTTTATGCATTATTTTTCTTGAGTTGTGTCCAATTTTATTTGAATTTAGTGTTTTTTTTTTGCATTAGTTTCCAGTGAGGAAGGCTTATTTAAAAAAAAATGGCATAAAATATTCTTATAATATATCTCACTATTAATATTGAAAATTGACTCACTCAATTCCCGAATAAGACAGAGTTCTGTGTGATGAATAAAAATATTGTTATTTGAGATATCGTAATACAAGCCAGACCGAAGTGACCGTATGTTCCCGTTGTTCAAATAATAACATTTAAAATTACATAAGTTTTTCTTTTTGTTACAACATATGTTACAGCTAATATGCACTATAATATAATGTAATATAATATGCACACATACATATGCTAACATATGCCGCTACAAGACCTTTTCTATGATAATCTTATGCTTAAAAACATAAAACGTTCAATTTTGTTTGTTTACTAATGAACCCACGGACAAGAAGATCCTCTACGATGAAAAACAAGCTCAATATTACCTTGACCAACAATTATGAAATCTTTTTTGTTTTTATTACCGAACGAACAATTCAAACGTTGTATTATTGAGTTAAAAAAAGCAATAGTTTCTGTTAATAATAAATAATTATTATTTATAAAAAAACTGTCATTATTAATTATTTTCCTAATACACCTTTAACGCAGATATGTTGTATAACATATATATATTTTTACATTAAAATAAATGCTTTTTCTTTCGCGACAAAAAACAAACAAAAATACTTACCCTACACAATATCCCATTAAACACCAAAACTGTTTCCTAGTAGCATGAACGGTAATAATAACATCCTATAAGTACAACATTGATAAACCATTCACAAACAAAACACAGGAATTACCGTAAATACGAAGAAATTTGAGCTTTGTCAATCTTTGTTTATATTCGTCTCCAGTCACTAAATGAACCCGACGTTTCACTCAATTATACCTCGCGAAGGTATTTTCATTAAAAACTTCAGTTATTTTGTACGTTTTCAAATGTCGGATACGTCGGTTTTATTTTTAGAACGCACCAAACCGTCCTTACTTCGATCTGAGACTGACTAGCGAGCATGCAACTGGTAAAGTAACAAGAAGCAAGTAATAACTTTACTGCCCATAATAGCTTGACTTGTTGACTGGTTGAACTTGAGGAGAGAATGGTTTACTTATCACGTCGACAGAGGTCTCTAAACCGCTAATTAATTTAATACTTATTTTATGATTAATAAAATCTGTGAATAAAGGAATTAAATAATTATTGTAATTTAGTACTAAGTATTTAAGTTACGTTAAATATATTTCATAAACTTTATTTTGGATATAACACCATCTTGTAGCAATTTCTGAAACTAGATACTAAAATGAAAATCTTTACTTACTATAAAAAACGAAACTAATTACCAGAATGTGTATGTAGTATGCAATTGCAAGTATAGATGACGCAAAACTATAATAACTACAAAAATTTAAAATAGTACTTTTATAACACGATACATGTTGCTGTGTCTTATTAGTATAGATAAAATTATACATATAAGAATTATTGAATGCTGAACGTACGTATTTATGTAAAAGGCACTATGTATTGAATTATGAAGTGTTGTTTATTGTAACAGCGATGTTGGCCTAAAAATCACGTAAATCAAATATATATAAGAGTTGTTGAGGTATGTATGCCTGGTACACATATAGCTTAGGTTAGCTTAGATAGGTCGCGAATTGCATGTATCAGGCAACAGCCCAAGCCGAGGTGTGCCGTACACCCTTGAGCTAGTTGTCAAATAAAATCGGCTGAATGCCTTTAGCGCTCGCTTTAGTAATCCGGTGAAGCTGTTAAGACTTTACTAGGTCAATAGCAAAGACAGTTCGAAAAAAAAAATCACGTAAATCGTTAATGGTGTAATTACTCAAATATATTATAGCTATAAGCATATGTGATTTATAATAGACAATAATTAAATTGTTTTATATTTTAGTTAAATTGGTTTTCAATATAAATGAATTTTCCATACAAGTTACAAGAGTACAGGCTACTTAGTAAAGTAAGGCAAAGGGCTAATTATTATTTTGAAGTTTCTACGAAGTGTCGAATTGCCAATAATTTTTAAGTAGGCGTTAATTTTTTTTCTATTGTCGCAGAACAATGTGACTGCACTTTGCGGTAATCATAGTGTAAACTATGTTCGAAGTGGTGATGACTTTATTGGAAACCTATTCGGATACTGTGTTGACTAACATACGCTCGAATCTTTGCGAGTAAGCCTGAGATTTTATTGAAGGAAAACACCATGATGACACCATTGCATGGCTCGAAATCATGGCGCGAAAATAGCTTATTCTAAACCAGCTTGACTAAATACTTCCCTTAAGTTGAGATTATAGCATTTAGTATCTAAGACTGTTCCGGCAGCTGCAGTTAGTCAGCCTCTAAATTTAGAGTGTTTGTCAACTTGGACCACATAGTTATCTATACTAATATTATAAAGAGGTAAAGTTTGTGAGTTTGTGACTTTGTAGGAGGTAATCTCGGGAACTACTAAACCGATTTTGAAAATTCTTTTACTAATAGAACGCCACGTTATTTGTGAGTATCATAGGCTATATATCATCATGCTAAGATCAATAGGAGCGGAGCAACAATGGAAAATGTTTAAAATCGGGGTTTCTTTCCTTTTGAGAGCTTCCGCTGCGTCTTAGCTCAAAATAACTATTCCACGGGTACGAAGTCGCGGGCAGAAGCTATTAACTAATTATATTATCTATACTAATATTATAGAGGCAAAGTTTGTGAGGTTGTAGGGGATAATATCTGGGGAGTCGAAGTAAAAATGGTCGAACGAAAACGTTTCTTACGAACGCTGCCTTAACGATGAGAGATATATGATTGAGTTCTAGAGAAAAGTTGTAGAGCTTGATAATGCTTACGAAAAAGTCAGCGACAGAATATGTCTAACTTTTATATTTAAGTCACAAAAAGTAGTTTTTTTTATATTAAAAAATTAATTTAAATCGTTAAGCGATATTTATTGGTCATATCATCAACAACAATTCTGAATTCTTATCAATATGTAATGATATAATAACTGAGCCACAGCAACTCGTGGCGTGGTCAATTAGTATAGGTATAAAATTAATAGTCTAAAATAATGTTCGCATAGAAAACGTGTGCAAAGCCGTGGGAAATTGGTAGTATATAATAACATTACTCTGATGTATTCAAAAACAGGTAGCAATTATACAATTCTTCAAATGCTAAACCCCTAATGTTTATTTAATAACCCCCATAATCAGTAATCAAGCAAAGTCGTTTCTTAAACGCCTACAAAAACATAATTATTACTTTAAGCTTATATTATTTGCGTTATTCCATATCTTCCTTTATTGTTGACGGGAGTTCCACTACCAGTTGCAGCACTGCCGCCGACAATCCTAATACCAGGACCTTCTTCTTCTTTATTAAGATCGCTCTCTTTATTCTCTATTTCCTTATCATCATTTTGCTCACGGGAAAGAATAAAGTTAGCTATCGTATCTATAGTATTGCTAATGCTTGGAAGCTGACTGAATTCACCTTTGTCCATTATGTTCTTCATAGGTTTGTGATTTCTTTCTGGGTACCCAATATTCGGTACGGCTTTTGGTGCTGGTGATCTATTTAAAAAATGATTCATTCGACGTTTTAGTGTTATGTCTGTCTCACCATCATCTACTCTACCCGGAATAATTCTAACATCTAATTTTGGTGAATCAAGTGGCGTATCCTTAATCAATGCTTCAGAATAACAGTTACCTTTCAAGCAGTTGCTTTTAGATGTCGTCGGAGAATACCTCGGTTTTAAATTATTTCGTAATACTGAATAGCTTACTGGTTGGGGTAAATATGTTTTTTCCAATGGTACTATACCTAACAACTTCGGAGGATTTTTTAGTGAAATCATATATGCCTTTAAGAAATTCTGCATGATTAGTTGATCATAACCGACGGAACTGTCAACCAATATCGGGCTTATAATTAGGTTCGAGGGATCCAACAATGATCCAAAAGCATCTATCAGCAACCCATCTGGCGTAACATTTATTTTATTCTTTAGCAGAGTTTTCAATATAAGCAGTCTTAAAGAGTCGACGTCGATTGTGTTTAAGTTGCCATCATTGTTTGGTATTTGTTGATCGATCACATTTTGACTTCCTGTCATTTCAGGGTATTTATGTGAAATTTGAGTTTCTTTGTTATATGGTTTAAAATAATTATTAATTGGTATAGACTCAAAAGGAACACCAGCATGTATTAGAGGTACATGTATATTTGTCCTATTTGGCTCATTTTTTACCATTTCATTATTGTTTATGTTAATTGGTTGAGTGGACGCTAGTGACCAATAATTGGTTATATCGTCTTGTACAGCTGCGGGTGCCTTAACGTCTGTTGGATTATGAGATATATAATCTGGTAATATGAGATTAGCAAGTTGTCCACCAACTTCAACTATATCGCTATCCCAATTTATAGGGTCGTTTGCAATATACTCATAGTCACTTGCTGGTATTTCATCTGAGAAAATAATAGGTACTATAGATCCAGGATCATCAGAAATATTATTCATTATATTTTTTTCTACGCTCATATTAATCACGTTATCTATAGTTTCAGTTGGTGATGGATAACTTAAGATTTCATTAGGTTCAAAGACGAAATCGGGTATTATTTGTTGTTTTATGTAATTCGGAATATACATAGCAATTTTTTGTGTATCGAGATCTTTGTAGAAGAAAACTACTAATCTTTCGCCGCCAGCATCTGTAGTTTCGAGTATTTCAGGGACAAGCGGTAATCCTTTATCGTTTACGTAGCAAATACAAGTTTCTTCTTGTTGAGAATCAGTGGTTGCACTTTTGTGATAACCCGATTGTTCAAGTACTGACGACTCACTAGAACAGTAAAACATAGGTTGTTATGTTATAGACCTTCTCATCTCTAACAAATGATTCAAGTAGCATTCTGGCGACACTTTCTTAGGTGGCTGACAAGACCGATCCGGGAACGGATTGCTTGGGCGCACATTCGGCAGGTATATATAGGTACACTAGCGGGCCCGGCGGACGTTATCACACCCTGATAATAAAACACCTTAACAAATTATATACCAAAACCTTCCTCATGAATCACTTTACCTACTGGTGGTAACAGCATGAAAATCTGTTCAGTGGTTTTTGAGTTTATCGCGAACAGACAGACAGCCGTGGCTGAGGACTTTGTTTTATAATATGTAGTGATTTAATACATTAAGACAATAATATAAGCCAACAAATTTCATTTCCTCCGCGTGTACACACTGATACACGCAATGTTTTAATTTCTGTTTTATATCATCGATGATTTTTCTTTCTCCAACTGACTACGCTATTGACCTGGCAAGGTCTTATCAGCTTCACCGGACTACTAAGGCGAGCGCTTAAGGCACTTAGCCGATTTTATTTAGGCAACTAGCTCAAGGGTGCACGGCACACCTCGGTTTGGGCTGTTGCATCATCGATGACTCGAAGACTTTATATGTAAGTTTCGATTCACCATACTTCATGTAATACGTGAAGAAGAAACTGTGTACCCTTTATTATAGTTGAATTTCGACCACTGGACGACCGCTAATTATTATATATATCTATAAATATAATAAAAACATAAATCTAAAAACTCTGTACTTTTTCGATTTTCGGAAAAAAAAATGGGTGTTTAAGAATAAGTAATAAAATACATTTCAATCATTTTTAGAAATGTCTGTCTCTCTGTCCGTATGAACACGTATCACTGCTAAAATACTGGGTTCACAATAAAACCAAACTAATAAAATCATAATGCATACCCTCGAGAGTAACATAGTCTTTGTTTCAATAAAATCGGTCGATTCTATCAAAAGTTATTGTAATTTGATTGACGGCTCGAGCTAAGTACGAGTAATATTATAAAGCGGCGGGTTTGTTTGTTTAGTTGGTTGAACGAGTTAATCTCAGGAACTACTATTCCGATTATAATTTTTTTTTCAGTGTTCGATAGCTCATTTATCAAGAAAGGCTATATATCATCATACTAAGACCAACAGGAGCGGAGCACCAATGTAAAATGTTTCGAACGCGGACGAAGTTATGAAACATATATGACGTAGAATTTTAAGATCACTTACCATACTTTTGAAGCAGAATATATGACAACTAGCACAAATATTCTCTGTAACAATATTGATTGCAAAAATTCTGTTAATACTTTCAGTTACATAATTATCAATAACTTATCGAGTAAATATCTATACATATAATAACAATGTATATCTATCGTGACTGTAGTTTTTTGATTTTTTGTGAATAAAATTATTGCAGGTTACTAGGAATAGGTAATAGAATACATTTCAATCATTTTTGAAAATGTCTGTCTGTCTGTTTGCATGGACACACATCACTGATGATAAAGCATATCCTCAGGAGTAACTTAGTCTTTGTTTCATTAAAATCGGTTCACTTTATTAAAAGTTATTGTAATTTTAATGGCGCCGCGACTTAAGTATGAGAGAAAAGTAGATAAACAATTGCACTAAATACGTTCAGATGACTTTATTGGTCATTATTTTGTACATCAGGTTCCACGTGGTCGAAGTCGCGGGCACAACTAGTCAATAACATATCGAGTACATATATTAACTATAATTTAAAAAAATACAACTTACTTTTGCAAAATTCATGTTAATATTTATTATGAGAACTATATGTGTGAATCAAACAAAACTTATGTATATGTATTTAAAGAAACATATTTTCTGCGGTCGTAAACGTTCCTTTAAAAGTTCTCTGCTATTTATAGGAAAATGCAGTAATTAGTGCAAGATATTAGCTGTACAATTTAGCAAAACAAATCAATTATCCGTTTAAGCAAATCAACGGATTTTAATGCAACAATGAAGGTGTTGATTACCGTTGTAATTGGAGTGAAATTTTTAAGGAAATGTTTGTTTTGGGTTCCTTTCAAAATAGTGATAAATTTTAACCTTTGATATAGCAGAAGATGGAAATGCAGATGATAATAAGCTCAGTTATTCTTTATCGTTTTGTTTAGGTAGACTGTTCCCCTTCTTAAAAACCTTTGACTACATTTTACTTTTAACGGAGTATTTTTTTTTTTCAAAACTTGTGAAGGTTACATGTTTAGAACGCTAATTCAAATCAATGTTTACAGGTACGAACCCAGGGATGGGATTGGATTCTTGAGGTGGTAGAGCCACGCTGAAGCTATTACTAATGTCAGCATGGATGGGTCGGCTCACCCGGGATACTACCACCCGACCCATAGAAACACCGACGTGAAATAACAGTGCTTGCATTGTTGCGTTTCAGTCGGTCAGTGAGAGCGCCGGAGACCCACCGGTCCTTCAGCCCTAAAACACAGACTTGCACTTGCTACTTCCCTAATCTTGCTAGTGTCTAAGGACAGCGGTGATCACTTAACATCAGATGACCCGCCTGTTCGTTTGCCTCCTGTGATATAAAAAAAAACAACATTTTCTTCGGAATTGGCGTACATTTACTAATTTACGTTGGTATCGGCTGACGGTGAACGAAAACATCAAACCTGATTTTACGAAACTGTCTCGTAGTACCAGCGTATATGATTGAAATCGCCAATACGTCGTGCGCTGGCGTAGTGACTATGTCCATACCTTCCTATGGGAAGAAGGTTAAAGCCCTGTACTGGGTCTCTAACAGGCTATATTAACGGCAAATGCCTTTGTTTCACAAGTCTAACCTTACCGAACCAAGACGGGATAATTCAGAAAAATAATTCGGTTAGGTTAGTTTTTTTGACTGCGTGCTCTTTTATCTCGGTTTGTTTAGGTTAGGTTAGCCTCGCAAAAAAAACTGGGGTGTAAGCGGTGTCGAATAACATCATAAGACTTGAGACACCCAAGCCAACCTCACCTGCACGTGGTGCACCCTGCTGAATAACGAACGAGGCAATGGCGAAAGCGGGGTGGTAGGGTATTACAGTAAACTGGGTCGCAATCACCATGTATATGGCGAAAAAGCCCGTCATAGTGATTCGCTTCTGAGGGTCGCGTTTCGGGATCAGCCTGTGCATATTCAGCTATTGGCAGGCCGGCATGACAGCGGCGACCATCGATGGATAGTGTGTCACTCGGTGGTCGCCATTGTTTTTGGACTGTACTGTGCTTACCATCAGGTATAGTGCAATAACTTTGCATAAAAAAAAAAATGCGAGCCGGCTACGGTAGCTATCGGAGAGAGCGGTGCATTTAATACGAAAGTACCAAATTTATTTTATTTTATCGTATATTTATTATATTGATATGTTTTTATTACGATACAATTCATAGGTATTATAAGGTATTAAAAACTAATATTACGGGATTTTAACGTTAGAAAATAAGGTGTTGTTCCAAATGTTATCCAATTATACTGCAAAATATATAACTACAAGTTATAGTTGGAATATACAAAATTGTAAATAAAAGAAATGGGTTATCCAAAATAGTTCAAGCGTTGATATGTTAGAAGCACTAGTTATAATTCCCGAGTTTCCATGTCAAGCACACACGAAAAGTATGAATAAAATTAGCGTTTTGTATTTAAAAAGAAGGGAATTTACTTCGCAAGTTTATATTTCCATAAATCCAATAAAACAAATTGATTTCTACAACGTTATTTGAGGTCTACTCAGGGCCTTTCTGTGGCTTTTTGTCACTGTCCTTCCTCTGCTTTTTTAACTTTTCCAATTGTTTTTTCTGTTTTTCATAGAAATAGGACTCTTCTTTCGCTGCTCCATATTTTCCAAGACCTCCACCCGATTCTCTAACAGATCCACCGGCGCCACCGCCTTTCCCAGCACCAGATCCTGGTACACCGACAATATCTGAGTAATTTCTGTCACATAATTTATATGAGCGTTTACCTTTTTCTAAGATAATGGAATATCCTCGTCGATTGGATAAGGGAACTGCAGTATGTAGAATTGAATAAAATTTGCCATATCCCATTTTTGTCAATGTTAATCAACTTCAAATTTTAATAGTCATCCTGACGTATCGAGATTTTGTTTTATGCAAGGTTTTATGATGCTTATGAGATTACCTTTTTTTTAAAAAAAAATCGTTTTGTCAAAAGAGGTGTGGCATTATGATAATTAAATTAAAATAAATAGGTTACATTATTCTTTTATCAAAGTGATTACTTAGTTTAGTAATAAATAACAAAACATTAATATAATACTAGTGGGCGCCCAGTGGTCGACATTCGACCATAGTTCATTGACTTTTTTAAGTTTTATTAGGGTTAATATCATTGTTGAATGTAGAATGAAAAAGGATAATTGGAACGTAAGAGTAAAATAATACATACAGTCGAGCATAGCAACCTCCTTCACAACCTTTTTTGAAGTCCTTTATTGACAGATGTCAAATTGTCTTTTTTATTTACATGTTTGTATATGTTGTGTAAATTTGAAGCAGTAGTGTGAGTAATGCATATTTTAATTAATTTAATGTACTTCTAATGCATTTTATATAAAATAAATAGCTTTCTGCACTTCTCCTCCGTATAAACTTTAACTATGTCAAATTTCACGTTCATCCGTTCGCCCAATTCCGTTAAAAAGGGATACAAAGTTTAGGCTTCACGTATTAATATATATGATGATATGTTTCAAATCGGTGGTAGAGCCACGCTGAAGCTATTTATTACTGGTTTCAGCATAAATAGGTCGGCTCGCCCGAGGTAGTACCACCCTCTCACAGAAAACCGACGTGAAGTAAC
Source organism: Antheraea pernyi (assembly GCA_015888305.1). Lineage (NCBI taxonomy): Eukaryota > Metazoa > Arthropoda > Insecta > Lepidoptera > Saturniidae > Antheraea > Antheraea pernyi. The sequence continues at coordinate 330,390 of MU158809.1, read as the reverse complement.
ATTGCTCACATTGTTGTACGTGTAAACCTTTTTTGAAGAAAATACAGTTTCTTTTGTATGAAGTTATAATGTGAAATATACGACAGGAAACTTCAACCACGTCAATTATTCATTTTAAGAATCAGAAAAAACATGTAATACCACAGTTATTCCTATATTTCACTTCACAATCCTCCAAACACAGACATAAACCTTCGTACCTGGAAGAAGGACTGTCACTTATAATAAAGATGTCGAACGCACTGGTGTTGTAATTATTAATGTGCCCTAACATGTTCTTCCAGGTACGAAGGTTTATGTCTGTGTTTGGAGGATTGTGAAGTGAAATATAGGAATAACTGTGGTATTACATGTTTTTTCTGATTCTTAAAATGAATAATTGACGTGGTTGAAGTTTCCTGTCGTATATTATATATATTTCTCATTCAATAAACAATCTTTCAATGAATGATCTTTAAATTGTTACAACTATAAACAGATTCTACTATTTTAAATCTTATATTTAATTATCTTAAAGTTTGTTAGTTTTAATTTTCATACATATATTTATTTATTATATATACTTCCTATAACATCTTCTTTATTTATAATAGCAAGTTTTTCTGTTACATATTTAATTTATTAACTAAGTATATATGCTTACTATATGAAAGAGCTTTTGTAAATATATCAGATACATTTTCTACAGTATTTATGTATTCTATTTCTGCTAATTTTTTATTAAGTATTACATCTTCAATAAAATGAGCTTTAATGTCAATGTGTTTGGATCTCTTACTGTTCTCATAGCTATGTATTCACTTAATAGTACTTTGATTATCTATGTATAGATATGTGGGTATGGGATGATTGATAAACTCTGACAGAATGCCTTTGATAGAAATTAAGTCGCTCACAGCATAAGCACTTGCTACATATTCTGCTTCTTTCAATCCATATAACGCTTTTCTTAATCTCAGAACTTTTCCCTCTTCTATGTTGAGTCCCTTTGGACACTTTATATAAATTTCATTTTCTATAACTCCATTTAGAAATGCTGTAGGAACATCTAACTGTTTTAATATCAAGTCCTCTTGAACAGCATAACTCAACATGGTTCGTATTGTTGACATTCTTGCAACAGGTGAATAATATGTTTGTCCTTCTCCATTTTGCTGAAAGCCTTTAGCTACAAGTCTTGCCTTTTTAGTGCCATCCTGCTTTTCTTTAAATATCCACTTTGTATCTATAGCTTTTGTATCTTGTGGTAGTTTAGCTTCTTCCCACGTTCCTAACTGTTTGTGTGAATTTAATTCCTTATTAATAGCTTCTTTCCATTCTTTATCCTGTATTGCTTCCTCAAAATTTTCTGGCTCTCCTGCACATAAACAAAATGCTATATTCATTTCATAATCATTAAACCTTTCTGGTAGTGTCACTTGTCTTCCCAATCTTGTCATTTTGGTTTCATTTTGAGACTCATCTTTCTCTGTCCTTTGTTCATCATTGAATTCTTCATTATTTTCCATTTCACATCTCTCATTCTGTACATTTTTACCTTTATTCAATTCTTCTTTGAAATCATCTTCATCCTTAAATGTATCTTCTTTTTCAATAACAATATAGTTGTCTGTTAAGGTGTGTATATCTTTCCTTTTAATTTCTTCATCAGGATTGTACATAATCTTTGTTTCATCAAATCTTACATCTCTTGATGTAACTATTTCATCTTTTATAGGATTCCATAATTTATATCCATTTGGTACATAACCAACAAATCTCATCTCCGTTGCTCTATTTTCTAATTTGCTCTGTTTAGGTACATTTACTACCCATGCTTTTGATCCAAAGATTCTTAGTTTAGAAAGTCCTTTATATCCTAACATTAATTCAGCTGGAATTTTATTAAATATGGCTACCGATGGGCATCGGTTTATTTGATATGTTGCACACTTCACAGCTTCTCCCCATAAGTTCTTAGGTAATCCTGATTCTTGCATTAATATTCGAGCTTTGTTATATATTGTTCGGTTCATCCTCTCTGCTACTCCATTGGATTGAGGTGAATAAGGTTGTGTGTATTCTATTATTATCCCTTTGTTTCTACAAAAATCCTGTAATTTCCAGTTTTTAAATTCTCCACCATTGTCACATCTTATTTTCTTTACATTACTACCTTTTTGTGTTTCTATCATTCTTACATAATCAATAATGTTATCAGTAGCTTCATTTTTGTGTTTCAGTAAATAAAGTACACTGTAATGACTGTAGTCATCTATTATTGTTTGGAAGTATACTTCATCATTTTTAGTTGGTATTTTTACAGGTCCAGACACATCAGTGTGAATTAAATCTCCTATTCTAGTATTCATTGTTTGAGGATATCTTGAGTTGAAAGGTAAACGAGTAGCCTTACCTTCCATACATAAACTACATGGAAGTTTAGAATATGGCAGTCCTAATATTTGTAAATGTTTCCTATTTGCGTGTCCTAGTCGCTTGTGCCACAAATCTATACACGTTGATAAACATTTTTTAACTATTAATCTTAGGATGCATTGTTGTAAATACTGAATACCCTCGATGTCCACGGTTAGGTCTTGCACGGTAACTGTTGTAACGTCTCCCTCGAAATGTATTACGATTTCGTTGATGCTGGTAACTTGTTCCTCTTATCCTGCAATCTGCTGCACGATGACCTGGCTTGCCACATGAATAACAGCTCATAAACACAGCTTGTTCTTTAAATTGTTGGGATTCCAGAGACTTCAGTTTGATTTCCGCATCTAGTAGTCTTGATTTAATGAAATCTACACTGAGAGATTTCTCCGTAGTCATTGTTTCAATTGAGGTTACTACGTTTTCGTATTCTGTCGGCATGGCTGCCATGATCTGACATACCTGATCTTCTTCTGATATGTTATTTCCTATGGCTGATAATTCGCTGACTAATGTCTCGAATTTCATAAAAAAATCTTGTAGATTGTCATTTGTCTTATGTTTTAGGTTAATACGTTTTCTTTTTAATGTAATTTGTTTGATACACTATTTCTTTCAAAAGACGATTCCAACATGGCGAACATTTCTTTTGCGGTTTTCGCCTTTTTCACAATTTGTAGATATTTATCACTAAGACATTGTACGATGATTGATCTAGCTTTTGCATCCTCTTTAAAAATTTTCTTAATATCTTCTTGGCTCTCATTAAGCACCTGGTGGATTTCTCTTTCTTCTAATAGTAATAACACGCGAAACTTCCAATTTCCAAAGTCATCCGACGCCATTAATTTTGGTAATTGTCGCCCGTCCATCTCGATATATTTAGTGTAATAATTTTGGTACGAACATATGTTGGTTCTCCAATTTTTCCTTGTATCCTTTTCTTTACGATTATTGATAATTTTCGAATTTGCGCATTGGAAGCGTTTGTTATGGCACATTAATAATTACAACACCAGTGCGTTCGACGTCTTTATTATAAGTGACAGTCCATAGACATTACAGAGTGAATCACAGAGTAACATGTAATACTATCGTATTTATTTTATTCCTCAACAGAACACCAATAGCCAGTAATGAATATTGCAAATATAACGAGAAGTTTATTCAAACCCAGTACTCGATATACGACATTGTTCGACAGCCTGTCAAAAGTAGCCAACGGAAGGTCCAGATTTCCAGATCATGATAGAAGGCAGAATCAAAAGGCGAATCTATAGATTTATCAACAGTTTTAGAAGTATCTGTCAAAAATCAACTACGGAATCATGGAACATTCGCGCAAAATCGTTCAGGAGGCTTATCCCAATGATCAGAGTTACTAATTATCACAAAACCAATAAACTGTATAACGAACCTATAACCAAATGTCCTGCATATTCTGGAATTGGTTTCAAAAGTCTATCGCCTCATGTTAACAGTCAGAGATGGTATGCTAGCAATGAAAACCCACCAGATGTGGGGGGTTCTAAAGGCCGTTTAGATAGACTGGGATCTACATGCAATGATTACCTATTTAACCAGCAGAAAAAGCCTCGCAGTCTTGAAGAAATAAAGAGGAAGTTGAAAGAAAAATCTTTATTAAAAGAATCTACGGATAAGGATAGACAAACTTAAAATATGTAATACAAAAGAAAATTTACTTTAACCCTTTAATAAAATATTTAGAGCATATAAAAATTATAACTCCCGAAATACTTTTCAAATAAATAAAGGGTTGGTGTTTTTCTTTATCTGGTTTTTACTTATATGTCTATATTGATAGAATAGACGATATTAAACAAACCTGGGAGTTTTACTTTATTTATATACATGTGGATATAGCAACAGTCCACAACAATAGCAATAATATTTGGTAGGTAGCAACGTTGAAGCTATTATTGGGTTACAGCATGAAAGAGTCGGCTCGCCCGGGGTAGTACCACCCTCTCACAGAAAACCGTCGTGAAGTGATAGTGCTTGCATTGTTGCGTTTCGTTCGGTCAGTGAGAGCGTCGGAAGCCCACCTCCCCTTCCCTTCCCAATCCACCAACCCTTCCCACCGAACACAGGCTGGCAACGCACTTGTGACTCCTCTGGTGTTGCCAGTGTCTATGGACGGCGGTGGTCATTTAACACTAGGTGACCCGCCTGTTTGTTTCCCTTCTAGGATATAAAAAAAAAATCTGAACTGAAGATCTAAAACGCTTTATCACATAATAATAACTTACACTGTTAACAATAATATAAAAATTAAATTATATAACAGTATATATTGAGAAACATTAAATATTGAAAAAAAATAGAATATGAATAAACGTAAAAGTGAAAATCAATTCATTTATGAAAATTAAGATTGATGCATGGGAAAAAACATTTCATTTTTAATAGGTTAATCTGTATGCCACTGTAAAGTCAACATTTAAAAAAAATCAGATCAGTGGTTAACACTTTGATAAACGATTTGGTTAGTAATAGGCTTTTAAAGTGAAAATTCCCAGGCTTTTAAATTATGATCCACAATTTTTTTGTGTGGCGGAAAGTGGTCCGGGTAAACACTGTGTTGGGTAGAGTGTTAGCAGTGTCCTTCGGGCATTGGAGAACAGTGAGAAGCACTCTTCTCGCTTTCTTTTGGAAAAGAAAAACCGCGTTTGAACTACACGCATGTTTTTTTTTCATAATATATTTTTTTATTCTTAACTAACTGTGTCCTACGGTTTTACTCGCATTTTATTTTCTAGATACTCCGCTCCGTACTACTTAGCCCGTTCCTAAGGTATTTATACTATTCGGCACTTCATTTCTCATTGGATCCAAGATTGAGATATCCTGCTAAGATTGGCTTGCTGCGCGATGACTGCAATAGACAAGGATAACGCTATACGAAACTGGCCAAAGCCGACTATTTCGGTCTTTTACCCGACGTGCCATATAAATATACAGGTACTGTGCTTTATTCTCGGTTATTTTCTGACCCACACTTTGGTAATTGTTTTACTCCTAACGATCACATTAGCGTTAAATAAGTATCCTTGGCTAATTCTTTATTTTGTTGTATTTGTAATTGACAGGGCAAGGTTTGTGAAAATAACCCAAAAGTGAAAATTTTGGATTACAAAACCTTTATATATAAAAGTGAGTGGGACAAACATACTAAGGAAATCTTAAAAAATATTAACAGAATTGACGGATCGAAATTGTTACCAATTTATTTCGTTACGTAGTGATTGATGAATGAAAAAATTTGGTCTTATTTTCTTCGCCGTGCAAAGCGGGTAACTCGTGAGTTATAAATATATAATTCATATAACCAGTACGACGGTGTGTATAGGTATCTATTGTGCTTATATGTAGTGAGATTATCTCCACAAACAGAGATTGGCCCCTCGCTGTGCTCGTCAAGCTCCCGTAACTGCGTGTGTGCATCGTACCGTCAGCAATGAAATAGACATACTTTTATTTTAATCTAAAAACTATAATATAAGGAATCGTTTTCACTTGGGCAAGAAAATAATATCTTTTTCTATATATATATATATAATAAGAATGTAAATGTATCATGTCTGTACTGTTTCGATTTTCGTGGAAAAAACTGTTACAGGTGTCTAAAAAAAAGTAAAAAAAATTCAATCATTTTTACAAAAATCTGTCTGTTTGAATGAACACGCATCACTGCTAAAGTACTGCGTTCACAATAAAACCACACCAAGAAAATCATAAAGCATATCTTCGAGAATACCTTAGTCTTTGTTTCATTTCAATCAGTCCACTCTATCAAAAGTTATTGTAGTTTTAATGACGACGGGGTGTAAGTAAGAGAGAGAAGTAGATAAGTAAATGGAATAAATACATTTAGATGACTTTATTTATCACTGTTTTTGCATAAGTTTCCACGCGGACGAATTCGCGTGCACAGCTATAAATAAAATAAAATAAAAAAAGAGACAGACATTATAGAGTTTATAGAGCCGCTTCAGTTTCGCAGATATACTGCCTCACTGAGCGTTTTCTACCGTCTGCATCATCGCGAGTATTCTGAACAGCTATTAAATTTAACCCCTCTCCTTTTCATAACCCAACCACGCTCGCTGGATTTCGGAGTCACATTTTACGGTAAATCCTATCTGGGTACGAATGAACTTTGCCGTACCGTAAAGCTGTAGAACAATCTCCCGGCTAGTGCGTTCCCTTCTTTCTATAATATTGGATAACGTGAGCGTAACGTAACGTGACGAGACATTTACGCAGGCCGTTATGAGAGCGGCGTCCGACGAGGAATGGCGTGTTTCTCGGTAGTCGCCATTGTTTTTGGATTGTACTTGGCTTACCATCAGGCACAGTGCAGTCACTTTGCCGTACTATAATATAAAAAGGTTTTAGTAATGGTATAAGACCTGATACGCAGAGAATAGGACTGAACTGGACCAGAGAATTTGACCATATAGGTACCAAAATGCATATAAACACTATATAATGGAGTGAGGACTTGGTTTTCTCCATGGTCGTAAAACACGACAAATACTTATAACGTTGCGTTCAATTAACATTGCGTTAATTGAAAGAATAAAATACCACAATTTTTTTTTGCAGTCGGTACAGGAGATGCGCAGTGACAGTTGTGAGGTCCCGGGTTCAAGTCCCTGTCAAGAATACACCAGTTCAATCTACCGAGTTATTCCGAGGATCGCTGTTCGATGTACCTTTGGAATGTTTGAAATAAAAATAATATTAATTAAAACTTATAACTGAGGTTATTAACATATCTTAACAAATGTACATTTGCAATGTTGTTCATGCATGAGAAATAAAGACGGAAGAAAATATAAGAAAATTTTAACAATTTATGATTTTGGCATATATCATTCCTCTATACTTTACGTTTTAGCATTCGACCACATTCTCATGAAATGATGATTTAGTCTAAGAGTCACTGACTGTCAAGTGCAACTGTCGTAAATCGAAATACAACAACTGGCACTTGGTGACAGATTTCCAATTTGAAGGTTATTAGTCCTTACTTAGTCCCTACTAGATATCCTGAACAGGTTGCAGAGACGGGCTGTCCGCATTGTTAATGATTCAGACATTACACAATTTATTACATTACACAGTTGCGCAGAGACATTGCCTCACTGAGCGTGTTCTACCGTCTGTATCATGGCGGGTGTTCTGAAGAGCTATTCAATTTAATACCTTCCTCTCCTTTTCATACCCGAACCACGCGCGCTGGGCTCCGGAGCCATAGTTTTACGGTAAATCCTATCTGGGCACGAACTAAAAAGTTCGCAACTTCTTATCTCTGCCGTACCGTGAAGCTGTGGAACAATCTCCCGGCCAGTGTGTTCCCTCCTTCCTATAATATGGGGTCCTTCAAGCGTAACGTGAAGAGACATTTATGCAAACCGGCATGACAGCGGCGACCGGTGAGGGATAGTGTGTCTCTCGGTGGTCGCCATTGTTTTTAGATTATACTGTGCTCACCATCAGGCACAGTAAAGTCACTTTGCCGTGCTACGATAAAAAAAAAAAAATAGACTTAGAATAACACCTATCACCATATCAACGGAAGACATCGAGAGGTAGTAGAGCCACGCTGAAGCTATTACTGGTTTCAGCATAAATGGGTCGGCTCGCCCGGAGTATTACCCCCCTCTCGCAGAAAACCGACGTGTTTTGCATTGTTGCGTTTCGTTCGGTCAGTAGAGCACCGGATCACCCACCTCCCCTCCCACTCCCACTCCCCTAAACACAGGGTGGCAACGCATTTGCGACTCTTCTGGTGTTGCAAGTGTCTATGGACGGTGGTGATGACTTAACATCAGGTGACCCACCTGGTCGTTTGCCCCACTATGATATAAAAAAAAAACATTTAGTAAAAAAAGTTCACGATTAATTATATATTTTATATGTAGGGGAAACAAAAACAATTTTTTTTTGCTAAACCGAAGTTTCCTTTATTAACCAGATTACAACATTAAATCATAAGCAGACTAAAATACCAAAATGATTCAATTTGACAGGTGCCGTTTCGACTTGCATACTAGTCCTTTTGTAAAGTAAAAATGCCAACTACATTGTATCATGTATAAGGTACTATCCATAAACTACGTCATAGGTTTTGATAAGAGAAATAATTTACTGTGACATCTTGTGACCAGAGTAGGAAATGTCACAGGCTTCATGACGTCATATGTAAAATTCTAAAATATTTGAACGAAGCGACTGCTTCTGCTATTGAAAATCCATGGACACTAGATTATTAAATTTTGTGCTGTTCGTTAGCTTTGATATGTATACATCTTGATATGTATTTGACTCTAACTAAATAAAAGGATGGAGGTCTGTCTTTGTGCACGAATAACTGAGTCACAACAGGATAGATTTCGACCGAAACCTTTTAGCGTTATTATTTAGACTCTTGGTTCTAATGTAAAAAAACCATAATAGCTTAATCCATACTAATATTATAAAGCTATAGGGTTTGTTTGTTTATTTGGTTGAACGCGCTAATCTCAGGAACTACTAGACCGATTTGAAAAATTATTTCAGTGTTAGATAGCTCATTTATCAGGCAGGCTATAAACTATATATAATCACGCTAAGACCAATTCAAGATCGGGGTATTTTTCATTTTGAGAGTTTTCGCTGCATGTTAGCGTTCTTAGTAATTATTCCACGCGGACGAAGTCGCGGGAAGAAGCTAGTTTAATATAAAATATACAAGCATTACGCGTTCAGCGGTGGGAGTTTTCTTGCCGTGCAGAAGTAAGCGGGCAAATGGTGTGATACTTATTACTCTTCGTATGTAAATAATATTTTATCTACAGACGAACATAAAATATATATGATATATTAAAAAAATAACGCTAACGAAGTCGCAAGTATGAACCAGTTTTTTCTAAAATGTTTTATTTTCTGTTCATTTTAAGAAACAAAATATAAATACGGTGGAGATACTATTTTGATTTTATAATTACGAAAACCTATTAAAACGTGTAAATATGAATACTTATTAAAATGTGTATAGTACAAGGATAGGAACGGATTTCAAAGCTATCACATTCTTGTGAAGTAATTTATCGATGACCCCGAAGTCATGCAAGGAACTGACAGCCTTATAAAGTTAATATAAACTATAATTTAATACGAGTTTTCATTACTTGAATCTGAAGTATGTAGGTACTTCGCAAATATGCCATTGAGTTGAAAGGTGACCTTTACGATAACATGGAGCAGAGTCAAGAAGTCCACACGTCGATTCGAATTAAAAGGCAATACGATATTCAAAAAGAGAATGATAACAACTTGAACGCTATCGTTGCGCCGACGCATCATCAAACGTGCCGCGTACACAGTATACTGATTATACAGTATGACAACTTATACGAATGCTTTATAAGTAAATCAAACATAATTTGTACAAAATGTTACTGATCCAAATCTCTTTGGACATCGTTTATCGAATATAAAACTTTAACTAATAATAATAAATATTTGTTACTCTATCCGCGCTTAAAGTATTTCACAATGGTTCTAAAAAAAACCCAAAAAAATGGAAAAAACAATTGCAAGGTACCAATATATATTTTATATTATAAAGAAAATATATGTCATGTTTATAATACATTATACATATATTGTATTTTCTATTTAAAAGTTGAACTTCTGAAGGAGTCAGGTTAATATGCAATATAAATGTTAAGAATAATTTTATTTCCAAACTTGTTGTTTTCACAAAGAGATCATTTGGAATTTGGCAATATACAGGGAAAGATGGGTGATCGCAATTGATTCAGTTCTCACTCCTTTGACGTGTTGCATGAGCATAGTATTGAGTCACCAAGAGTCATCATTTGATAGGCTTTTTTTTCATTACTTAAAATCGATTTAGAATGAGCGTGAAAAAATAATTCGACACTGCCCAAAATAAGAATCACTCTAGTATATTTGGGTGATTCGTTTTGAATAATTTTTTTTTCGCTACGTTACTATACATTTTTAATACAGTGCAAGTCTTTGAGGTGCCGCTTTGTGCGCTACCGAACGAACCCTCCCCACACCACACGGCATTGATTACAAGATCTTCAATTGATAATTAAGCTCGCGTTACAATCGTACTTTCTACTTTTGATGTAGGTATGAAAGAAATTCTTTACGTCTTTGTGAAGTATGTAATGTCTAAGACATTAAAATTTTTTACGATGTATTTACAGAGTTCTTCTGAACTGATTTAAATGATATAAAGACTCATACTACTCTAGCAATTTCCTGCAGTTTCGCACGCGTCTTCTATGTAGTCATTATTTTGGACTTTTTTATTTTATATCCATATGTACAAAAAATAACTGAGGAACTGACGGAAAAAAAGATGAATATTCACACATACTTTCATCCTCCTTTTCATAACTTCTGGGGTTAAATTTCTAATGATGCTTTTTTAATAATCCCGTACAGTGTAAGAGGTTGCAGCATGCAAATTTTCATGGTTCTAGTAGTTTGGGTTGTCCATCAGCGCAATAAAAGTTAACAAGATAACTTAAAAACAACCCATACTGCATAGTTTTATCACACACAATGTTTTTTGTTTAAATTGAAAAAATGTTTAAACTCGATATATTTGTATCTAGCTAATGATACAGTTTGTTCGAATGTGCTAGCAAAAAGAAAATAATAGAACATACGTTATTCAATTTGAGTTCCCAATAACGTACGAATTATCTAAACATATAAATAAAATCGTCGTTGCTGTTGGGGACACCTTCTGTGGAACGCTTTTTAATCTAAGCCACTGTCACTCGGAATAATGTACAGATTCTAAAGATACTTAATAGAATACCTAGTAAAAGATACCCCCATATACCTAAATCTCTTCAAGTATTTGAAAGTTAGGGCAGAACAAAGACTCAACATAAATTTATGAACCCTAAATACATTAAGAGAGTCATGCAATAAATTAATATAAAATGTAATATTTCAATGATATATTACCAATATATTTATATAGACAGATCTCAATGTTTTGCGAAAAAAAAACGAAAAATACATTAGAGGCGGTATTCTGTTGACGAAAATCACGTAACATTGTGTTATAGAATGGAAAGAAGTAAGCCGACAATGTGTCGGCATCTCTACCGGATTTAATAATAACAAGAGTTGTATTTACACTGCAAGGATTATCCTACAAAGCACCGATACCTCCCAAGGTGTGTACTTGTAGCGCAAATGTTATATGTAACAAATTTGCTATAGTGTTTTGGAAAAAATCGCTTTATTCGAATCTAAAAATTGCATATACTTTGAGACTATGTTTTTTAATTAGTAGCTGGAAATTTAGGATACAAGCATTTAATCTACAGCTTCACGTTGGAAAATCCCAAGATTTTTGGGTATATTTATGGTCAATTTTTTTTATATACCTACGCTATAATTTCTGAGCATTTAATCCCAATTTTACTTTGCATGGGGAGATTCTTAACCTATCCCGCCGGGCAGCTGGGGATGCGTTATGTCAGATTCTCACAGACTAAAACCCGATGATACCTTCTTACAGCTTTAGGTCGGGATAGCAGGGAATACCGACTGGGACTGCGTCTGCTATCCCGACAGGTGTTGGCCCCGAAGGGGCCACGACTGCGGTCTCTAAATCAATATGGTAGAAATCTCAAGGAGGTGTGGGTATTACACCAATCTTACCTGATGCTAAATGACAATTTAGTCTGAGATCACAAACACGCTAAATCTAAAGGGGAACTAGCTCTCCAGTGCAACTGTCAGAACACACGTACACGTATATAGTTGCTTGGCGACTAATTTTAAGCTTGGAATGGTAGCTAACCAGATGGGCTTAGAAAAAGCTTTAGAACTCTATTATGGTGTCATCACTTCGTTTTCTTTCTCACGAAGTTCCCGCTCATACATAAGGATTGGAATCGACGCGGTATCCGAACAGGTTAACCACTGAGCAATTATAGCTTTAATGTTTTTTTTTTTAACTTTAATTTTGACAACCAATCTTTTAGATTATTACTGCCATTGTCAAGTAGCTGATAGTATTACAAGTTCTTCTTCTATTCCATTTTCGGCGATCAGTCTTCTAGTAGATTGTTGCTGCCATTGTCAAGTGAGTATCGATATTACAAGTTTATTGATATAACTTGAATGAATGCCATTGTCGAGTAGTTAATAGTATTTCAAGTTCTTCTTCCATTCCATTTTGGCAACCAGTCTTCTAGTAGACCATCACTGCCATTGTCAAGTGAGTATCGATATTACAAGTTTATTGATATAACTTGAATGAATGCCATTGTCGAGTAGTTAATAGTATTTCAAGTTCTTCTTCCATTCCATTTTGACAACCAGTCTTCTAGTAGACCATCACTGCCATTGTCAAGTGAGTATCGATATTACAAGTTTATTGATATAACTTGAATGAATGCCATTGTCGAGTAGTTAATAGTATTTCAAGTTCTTCTTCCATTCCATTTTGGCAACCAGTCTTCTAGTAGACCATCACTGCCATCGTCAAGTGAGTATCGATATTACAAGTTTCTTGATATAATTTCAATGAACTAACAAGATGGTGGCCAACTTGTTAAAACTTTCCATGGAATTTTTGTGACATCTCAGAATTCATGGTCCGCGGTATTATTTTCCATTCACTTACGCACAATAAACAAACTATATTACATAAAACACCACCAATTTTACACAATATAGAGTCAAGTAATACAAGATTATGAATAAAAAATAAAATCCACTACATGACATTTATAAACTACACGGTAAACTAAACTTCATGAGTTACCATAATAAAATGAAAACAACTACAATCGGATCCTTCAAGTGTAACCTGCATACTCATGGGTTCTTTTTATTAATATTATTTTTGCCAACCAATCTTCTAGTAGATTAGTACTGTCATTGTTCAGTAGGTAATGTAAGGTAGGGTATTATAATTTTTTTGCGATCATTTTCGTTGTTGGCCATTTTGTTATAAATTTCCGGGGAGTTTTTATGGCGAGTCAGAATCCATGCTCCGTGATATTATTTCTGATACACTTGTGCACAATAACCAAACTATATTACGTAAAACACCACCAATTTTACACAATATAGAGTCAAGTAACACAAGAATATGAATAAAAAATAAAATCCACTACGTGACATTTCAAGATCTCGCCAAGAACTACACTCATGGGGTTATTGTGCTCGTAACTGTTTTTAGGGTTGTACTCCATTTACCATCAGACACAGTGCCTTGTACTATCAATAAAATAAATATACAATTTTAAATTACTGATAAATCATAAAACTATAGTTGTACATAAAACTATAGGTAGGTATATAGAAATGGAACATGAAAAATTAATATCGTTGGAACCTTACAAATGTGATAAAGTCACAGCAAGGCAAGGAAGGGTAAGGCTTTTTCTACACCCGCTTGGCCCTCCACCATTAACCTGAAAATCTGTCACCGAGCACGTGTTGGTCTGTTCCAACTACTGAACTCGAGAGCCTGCCTACTCTAAGTTTCACGTGTTAAGGATCTGAGACCACATCGTCTTGTAACATCAGGTGAGATTTTGACTAAACGCGAAAACCTATAAAGAACAAAAGAAAATCTTCTTAACAATACAAAAGTTGTGTTAAGCTCCCCTACAACTTAATTCTGAATTGTGTTATAACGATAAAAACTGAAGAACCAATTATGACGCCAGGTATTCAGTAGGCACTGAATTCCATTACTATAATAAGCTTTTTTTTTAATCATAGGAGCCAAACGAACAGGTCGGCCACCTGTTGTTAAGTGATCACCACCGTTCAAAGACACTTGCAACGCCAGGGCAGTCGCAAGTGCGTTGCCAGCCTGTGTTTGGGGAGGAGGGAGAAGGGGAAGGGTTGGGGAGGTGGGCCTCTGGCGCTCTCACTGACCGAACGAAACGCAACAATGCAAGCACTGTTACTTCACGTCGGTGTTTCTATGTGTCAAGTGGTACTACCCGGGGCGAGCCGACCCATTCATGCTGAAACCTGTAGCTTCAGCGTGGCTCTACCACCTGCATAATTAAGTTTTAAAAACAATTTTCTATACAAGTAATATGATATGATATATTTTAAGATATAAATTATTTATTTTTCATAACTGTTACAAGTCAATCTGTCTCCCGTTGTATTCGAAATTCGAACGCACCAATGGTCACTTAGTATTCGGGTGCCGATATTTTTAAATCCTCAAAGCGAAGGTAGCGGTAGCGGGAGCCTTATGCAAAAATGAGAGGATTACTCATAAGTATAGAATTGTTGTGTGTAATGGATATGCAGTAGGGCATAAACGGCACTTGTTTGTTGTCTTTGCCGACACCTCAGCCCTTATTGTTATTTTTGAGAGAGAAGATTTTGATAATGTATTGACCAACGGAGGTAAGATCTACATGGTTGACTACCTTTTGAGATAAAACCTTTTTAGACCATATATAAGACGATAAGTGAAATTTCTTTTATTTGATAGGTATTTAACTATAGTGCATACATAACTTACAAATTTTTTGGTTCGCCTGTCCTTCTGTGTGAATTTTGAAACAATTTATACTAATACTAGCTGTTACCCGCGGCTCCGCACGCGCTTTTTAAAAAATGTATTAAAGAAATGGAAAATTGTGAGTGGGTGTGTACATTACAGAAAAGTTTTTTCAAAAACATTTGTAACTACGACACTCACGCCAACTGTAACATGTAACGTGTACATTAGATATATGAATACAAATAGTATATCGAGTGGGATGGGATTTATCATCAGCAACATAACTGGAACTTCAACCTACTATATACCAAACTCAGTACTCACTAACACTAATAAGAAAGTAATGAAAATTATAAGCTATACATTATCGAACAATATATCTTAAATCTTTTTTTTATAGATAGATATAATATGCCCGTATTGTCGATATACTTAAGTTATTCTTATACGTTGCTATAATAACTGAGTTATGTAGAAGCAAATGTGGTAAATAAGACAATATGGCCGCCAAATTGACCAAAAAGATGATATAATTCATATTACATACAAATATATGACTTTCAATTATGTATATTTATTCTTGGAGTCAGTAAGGCACACGTCTCACGTCATCAATTTCACATGGACTAATACATAGGTAGCAGTCAATCACTACATAGTGTACCAATTCAAATAAAAAGAGAATCATTAAAATCGGTTCATAATTAACTAAAATATCGATTAACATGCATGAAAAAAATATATACAACCGAACATAGTAACCTCCTCCTTTTTCGAAGTCGGTTAAAAAAGTCCTCTGTCAGCTTATCTGTTCGCGATAAAGTCAAAAACTACCATTTTCATGCTGTTTTCACCAGTAGATAGAATGATAATTCATGGGGAAGGTTTAGGTATAATTTGTCAAAGTTTTCATTTTATTATCCGGGCGGGACAACGTCTTCCGAGCCCGCTAGTTATCTGCCCGTAAAAGCCCCGTGAAAGTCGGTCCAATCAATTAGGAGATAGTAGGATATTGCGGACAAAGTCTTGAGAAACAAAATAAAATAGTTACTTCTTAT
This sequence comes from Antheraea pernyi, assembly GCA_015888305.1. Taxonomy (NCBI): domain Eukaryota; kingdom Metazoa; phylum Arthropoda; class Insecta; order Lepidoptera; family Saturniidae; genus Antheraea; species Antheraea pernyi. The sequence continues at coordinate 314,355 of MU158809.1, read as the reverse complement.
AAGGTGAGTTATCTTCCAGTGAAAGTCCCGTGAAAATCAGTTCAAGCATTACGGATATTCCACTGCGGCCGAAGGCGAATAAAAAACCTAAATTACTTTTTATAAGGTCTGTTATCTACCAGTAAATACCCCGTGAAAATCGGTCCAACCATTTTGGAAATAGCCATGCGGACGAAACCGCGGACAAATAAAATAGAACATGTCAACCGCTATAATTTCGGCTATCTGGCAGTAAAAAGTAAAATTCCCGTAAATATAGGTCCAGCCGTTTTGGAGATTACCCGCAACAAACAAACAAACAGAGAAATATACTAATATAAAAATATAGACAAAGTATAAAGAAATTTTTTTTTGTTCATTTGTAGCCTTAGCCATTCATCAAAAAGTTGTTATTTTAATTGTACATACATAAACTTTATTTTTATAATACGTAATAGAGAACAAATAAAAAATTAGAAATAAAAGTAGTATAAACTTTTTCCATAGGAAAACAAAATAAACTTCGAAAATGTTTGCGATAGAAACTTACCACGTTACCATGGCAACGTATATAATACTAACGCTAACGAAATCTTTATTTGAACAATTTTGTTTTATGATTATGAAGACTAAGAAAATAATAATGATGGATAAAATAATGTACGACATATTATATAGAAGATTTGGCGCTTATGCCTTTATTGTAACTTAGACATGGAATAAAATTGATTAAAGGATATATAAGAAATACCTATATTGACAACTTCAGAATTGGCAGTATGGATTAATTCCTTCGCCTGTCCTATTGAACGAATATTATTACTACTACTAACGAAATCTCTCAAAAGGAAAAAAGTGCCCGATTTTGAAACGTTCTTCATTGGTGCTCTGCTTCTATTGGTCTTAGCGTGATGATATATAGCCTGTAGCCTTCCTCGATAAATGAGTTATTTAAAACCGAAGGATTTTCTCAAATCGGACTGGTAGTTCCTGAGATTATTAATTACTTTTTTAAGGTCTGTTATCTACCAGTAAATACCCCGTGAAAATCGGCCCAAAGTAATGCGGACGAAGCCGCGGACAAATAAAGTAGAATATGTCAACCGCTATAATTTCGGTTATCTGGCAGTAAAAAGTAAAATTCCCGTTAAAATAGGTCCAGTCGTTTTGGAGATTACCCAGGACAAACAAACAAACAGACAAAATATAATAATATAAAAATATAGACAAAGTATAAAAAAAGTTTTTTTTGGTCATTTGTAGCCATATCCATTCATCAAAAAGTTGTTATTTTAATTGTACATACACAAACTTTATTTTTATAATACGTAATATAGAACAAATAAAAAATTGGAAATAAAAGTAGTATAAACTTTTTGAATACGAAAACAAAATAAACTTTGAAAATGTTAGCTTTGATACTTACCACATAACTTCAGAATTGGCAGTATGGATTAATTCCTTCGCCTATGAACTATTTGATTAGAAAAAAAAAACTTTGAAAATGTTAGCTTTGATACTTACCACATAACTTCAGAATTGGCAGTATGGATTAATTCCTTCGCCTGTCCTATTGGACGAATATTATTACTACTACTTACTACGTTACCATGGCAACGTATATAATAATAACGTAATCGCTCAAAAGCAAAAAAGTGCCCGATTTTGAAACATTCTTCATTGGTGCTCTGCTTCTATTGGTCTTAGCGTGATGATATATAGCCTATAGCCTTCCTCGATAAATGAGCTATCTAAAACCGAAAGACTTTCTCAAATCGGACTGGTAGTTCCTGAGATCATAGCGTTCAACCAAAAAACAAACAAACAAACTCTTCAGCTTTATATATTAGTATAGATTGTTAAGCTGGAGGGTTTGTTTGTTTGGTTGATAGCGCTTATCTCAGGAACTATCGCTCCGATTTGAAAAATTCTTTTAGCGTTAGATAGTTCATTTATCTAGAAATGCTATATATCATCACGCTAAGACTAATATGAGCAAAGCACCTGTGAAGAATGTTTCAAAATATTTTTTTTAGTTTTAGATCAAAGTAACTGTTCCACGTGGTCGAAGTGGTGGGCAGAAGCTAGTATATATTTAAGACTATATAGGTTCATGCTACGACTCTTAGGAACATAGCAGTGGTCGTAAAAATAATCAAAGTGGCTAATTGTTGCAATTTACATTATTAGAATCGTTACAGCTGATATGCCAATTCCACACAAACAAACAGACAATGAGTCATCGAACATGGGAACGCAATACAATCGGAGTAAAGTGGCTTTCAAAAGGGGTATGATAAAGGGGTAAGTGTAACTTTAGTACATTTTTATTTGGAGGTGGTAGAACCAAGCTGAAGTTATTAATGGTTTCAGCATGAATGGGCCGGCTCACTCGGGGTAGTACCACCATCACACACAAAGCCGACGTGACGTAACAGTGTTTGCATTTTTGCGTTTCGTTCGGTCGGGCAATCAGAGCGCCGGAGGCTCACTTACCTCCCCCCCCCCAACACAGGGTGTCAACGCACTTGCAACTCCTTTGGTGTTGCAAGTGTCTATGTACGGTGGTGATCACTTAGGTGACCCACCTGTTCGTTTGCCTCCTATGATATGAAAAAAAATATTGTGTTATGGTCAACCTAATTGATTTTGGTCAGTATGAATCTTTTTCTTTATCTATCTATATATATAATAGGAATCTAACGTGCCTATAGTTATCGATTTTCGTGAGAAAAATTATTGCAGCTGAATGAGTAATAAAATACATTTCAATCATTTTTAGAAATGTCTATCTGTCTGTCTGTCTGTTTATATGAAAACGCATCACTGCTAAAGTACTGGGTTTACAATAAAACCTAAAAACTAATTAACATGTTCTTGAGAATACCTTAGTCATTATTTTATAAAAATGGGTCCACTCTATCAAAAGTTATTGTAATTTGAATGACGGCTCGAGTTAAGTACGAGTGAAAATTTGATAAGTAAATCAATTTAATACATTCACATGATTTTATTAATCACGGTTTCCTTTTACCTATATTTCAACGCAGACGAAGTCGCGGGCATAGCTGGTATAAACTAAATTTGACTTCCACGAGAGGCATTCTATTAATCTACGAGCATAACAATATTAAAAAGGCATGTATTACCCAAGTTTAGCACAGGTGAAGTTGCTCGATACGCGTAGTATATGATTCATATTTTCACAATGAATAAGGTGTTGCGTAACAACATGTTATTATTTTTATAGCCTGTCATAAAGATAATATAATATATTATCAATAAACATTATTTGAATCATTTCGTATCATGGAAGCGTCCATTTTTCACTTCAATGACCTCTGACAGCCTCAAATATATATAAAATTACTGTTCATAATCTGCGCATCAAAATATAAGTTGGATTTTAATACATACCAAATTAGGTTCAAATTTGAACAGCATTATTGTATTTTCAAAACTCGAACAGCTAGATAAAGTAAGGGTCAATAAGCAACTCCTCAACGCTTGTATAAGAATTAAGTGTACAGACACCGCTACTGTTTGATTTGGTTCATGGTGTAACCTTCCTTGATTGGATTTTTAATGATGAGATTTTTTATCCATTTTTTTTCGTTCTTATGGCTTAGTTAACACGTATTCAGATGGAATGTACCATGTTATACGTTTCTGTTAAAAAATGTTGTTGTTCTATTCAATTAAATATATTACCAATATATTATTATTATATTATATATTGTAGGGCACGGTGGACGTTGTCCCGCCCTGATAATAAAAAACACCTTGACAAATTATATACATACACCTTCCTCATGAATCGCTTTATCTACTGGTGTAATCCGAAAATCCGTTCAGTAGTTTTGGAGTTTATCGCGAACAGACGGACATACAAACATGGTAGAGGGCTCTATTTTATAGTATGTAGTTATGTATTCTATTAGGTTTAATATGAGGTACTCATATTGATAATTATCGAACTATTATTATAGATACTTATGCTGTAGCTATTCTGAATATTTAAAATTACGGATATTCTAAAACAACTATTTAGACCGAAAAGGACTGGTAAATGGTAATACTTTTGTTTTCTTCCAAATACTTTATTTTCCCAATTCCAAAATATAACATATATTATTATATATAACATACATATATTTATTATTAATAACATTATATTTATTTATTTTAAGTCGGCAAATCTGTATGAAATATACACACGATCTTATAGCTTTCACTCAGAGGTCAAATATCTATAAATTTATATGAATAAATTAAAATTACCTATAAGAATATGCCAGAGATCCCAGCTAAATAATGTGTTTTACATTTTAGATGTAAATGTCAATTCAAGTTTTCTTTTATATTTTCCTGTATTACTTATAAAGTGGAAAGCGAATGGCTTGACACCGTTTCAATGAACGTACTTTCGAATTCTTCTAGTCTAAGGTTAGAGTAAAGGAAAATACCGTGGCGAAACCATAGCACGGTGATAAGGACTATTCCGAGTCCGCCTGGCTAGCTACCACACATAGTTTAAAATTCTATTGTCAAGAACCTACTGGTATGTTAGGGCCTTGTAAGTTGTACTTTAGATCCAGTAGTACCTTTTTTAAGTTCAGTATGTTTACTATCTTAGACCACAACGTCAAATAACATCACATGAAATTATGGCTAAATGCTAAAACAAACAAGATTTTGGTAGGTGGTAGAGCCCAGCTACTCGCCCGGGGTAGTACCACCCTCTCACAGAAAACTGACGTGAAGTAACAGTGCATTGTTGCGTTTCGTTCGGTCAGTGAGAGCGCTGGAGACTCATCTCCCCTCCCCTTCCACTTTCCCCTTCCCTTCCTTTCTCCCCCCCCACCCCAACACAGGCTGGCAATGCACTTGCGACTCCCCTGGTGTTGCAAGTGTATATGGACGGTGGTGATCACTTAACATAAGGTGACCCACCTGTTCGTTTGCCTCCTATGATATAAAAAAAAAATTGGCTCTTAAATGGAATTACCGGAAGAAACCTGTAAGGTTATGGCGACAGTTGTAGGTGCTTGTTTGGTTACAATATCTTCCTTCCTACTGAAAACCTAGCTCATTGCAGAACTCGAACTAACGTCAGTCGAAGCGGGGCCACAATACGTAAACCACCATAGATAGACATTTTTATTATAAATATATTAACTACTAGATATCCCTGCGATTCCGTCCGCGTGGAAGCTAATGTAAAGAACAGTGATTAATAAGGTCATCTAAATGCATTAACTCCATTTACTTATCATCGTCATTAAAAGTACAATAACTTTTGACAAAGTGGACCGATTTTAATGAAACAAAGGTTAAGTTATTCTAGAAGACATGCTTTATGATTTTCTTATTAATTTTATTGTGAATCCAGTACTTTAGCAGTGATGCGAGCTTATACAAAAAGACAGACAGACGGACATCTCTAAATATGTTTTAAATGTATTTTATTACCTACTAGCTGACCCGTGCAACTTCGTCTGCATCGAATCGGTTATGTAATTATTTACGACATCACAGACTTCAAAAATAACAGTATTTCTCCACTATTTAATGAATGTTATTATACATATAAACATTCCACTTCAATCACTCTATCTATTTAAAGAAATCACATCAAAATCCGTTGCGTAGTTTTAAAGATTTAAGCATACATAGGAATATAGGGACAGAGAAAGCGACTTTGTTTTATACTATGTAGTGATTCCTAGACACCTGTATCATTTTTTTTCACTAAAATCGGAAAAGTACAGACAGATTTACATTCATATTATATGTATAGATATCATGCGATAAAATTAGAGATCATGGTTCAGTTGATAGCATGTTGGGATACTGCGTCGAACAACATAGCTTCGAATCCTTACGACTGGATCGAAGCTTTTTTTTTATGTCATAGGTGGCAAACGAACAGGTGAGTCACGTGATGTCAAGTGATCACCACCGTCCATGGACACTAACAACACCAGAGGAGTTGCAAGTGCGTTGCCAACCGTTTTGGGGGAAGGGTTAGGGGAGGGAGACGGAGAGGAGAGGTGGGCCTCTGGCGCTCTCACTGACCGAACGAAACGCAACAGTGCAAGCACTGTTACTTCACGTCGGTGTTCTGTGAGTGGGTGGTACTACCCCGGACGAGCCGACCCATTCATGCTGAAACTAGTAATAGCTACAGCGTGGCTCTACCACCTTCTAAAGCTTTCGGTCAAGGAAATCATTGTGGTGTAACCATTGGTGGTAGGGCATTTTCTAAGTCTACCTAGCTAGCAACTACCTGGCAGTTGTGTCTAATAGCCAGTCCTTCTACATTTAGCAACCTTATCAGATTGTGGTTAGACGCTAAAATGTTCATTAAAAAAAAACTTCCAACAGTACTAATAAAATAGACAAACTGACATACACAAATGCAAATAGAGGTGAAACTATCAAGTCATTTATACCATTAAAACTCGAGTATCAAGGTTCAACGATCCGCCTTGTAATTATATGGAATTGTTACAAACACTTTATAACATATGCGTCATCAATCATCTTTATCTACATATAAAAATGTATGTCGGTATGTTTGAGATCACTAAACTTCAGTAACGTTTGACCGATCGTCAAGAAAGTTTGCACAAATAAGCGCTTTTTCATCTATTCATATAATAAAAATGAAGTGTCTGTATGTAATATCAAAATATATTTTTTTACTGATTGGGTACGAAAGTATACACGCTACTGAGAACAAAGATGCAATTTAAAAAAAAAATCGGTCTGTCTGTCTGTTTTTTCCGGCTAATCTCCGAAACGGCTGAACCGATTTTTACGGAAATTTCATTGGCAGATAGCTGAAATTACAGCGGTTTACTTAGGCTACTCTAAATTAGACTAGTTATTAACTGCGGCTTCGTCTGCAATGCTATCTCCAAAACGGTTGGACCGATTTTCACTAAACTTTCACCAGCAGATAGCGGATATTATAATAAGTAATTTAGTCTATTTTAATTTAAATTACCTGTTAACCATGGCTTCGCTCGCAGTACTATTTTCAATACGGTTAAACCGATGTTCTCTAAATTTTTATTGATAGGTATCTATTCTTATAAGAAGTAATTCAAGTAATTTTAGTTTACACTAGCTGTTAACCGTGGCTTCGTCTGCACTGCTATCTCCAAAACGGTTAGACCGATCTTCACGGAACTTTCACTGGCAGATAGCGGACCTTATACAAAGTAATTGAGGTTATTTTATTTTAGACTAAATGTCACCCGCGACTTTGTTTGCATGAAATTTAGCTAGATTTCAACTGATTCTTTATTTTTAATTAGAGAAATAATTATCAAGAGGTCTTCCTAATAAGATCTTAGATTATAAACGTATTACGTAAAGAGTTCCATAATACAATTTCTTGCGGAACAGACAAGCGTTTTTTGTATAGTCACAAAATCTTAATTATAATGGCAACGTATATTAAATGTATAATGTACATGTAAATCGTTAGAATAATATTTTACGTTATTGTTTCATTAGTTCCTTATACAGTGTAAGTGAGCACTGAGGTCTATATTGTGGGTTAAGGTTCCAAATATGTTGCTGATGACAAACCTCATTTGACACGCTGTTAGTATTTATATATCTAATGTACACGTTACATGTTACTGGAAGTGGCGTGCGTGTCGTACTTACAATTGCTTTTAAAGAGCAGTTCTATAATTGTGCATGGTCTCACAATATTATATTTCTCTAATACAGCTGCAGGTACAACTAGTACATAATAATTCTATGGTATCTATTCTGCAATAACTCGTCACCAGGTATTTTATCATTAATATTATTTATATTATAATCATATTTCAATATGGATTATTTTCAAACATTGGTGAAACACCAATTCGATGTCCGCAGGTTCGAACCCCGTCATGTACCAACGAATTTTTCGGATTTCGCGTACATTTACTAATTTAAATTGGTAACAGTATCGGCTGACGGTGAAGGAAAACATCGTGAGGAAACCGGAACCTGAGAAATGTTCTTGTAGTACTACGGCATGTTGGAAAATATAGGACTGTGGATTTCATGGAGTTTGAAATCGCCAATACGTCGTGGGCTGGAGTGGTGATTATGTAGATACTTTCCTTCGGGAAGAGGCTTATGGCCCTGGAGTGAGTCTCTTAGAGGCTGATGATGAATCATAATGTTACATGTGACTTCGCTTGCGTTAACGTAGATTTGACCTATCTTTTGGGAACACTAGGTTCCTTATTTTTGGATGAACGGTACTCTAATTCCTGTTCTGTACCCCTCATAATTTGTATGCAAAGTTTTATAACGATCAGTTACGTAGTGAAAGTCGAACAAACAAACAAAGTCACATTTATACTATTAGAGGTGGGATAAAACGCGGCCAAAACCGCTGGGGTTTGTTACTATCACCTAAACACTTCACAGAATCTATCACAGAACAGAAATCTACATTTGATTATATGTATTATGATATTTTGTCTTCGCAATTCGCAGACTTTAAATATCAAATGATCTTCTAATTACATACCTATCTGTATTCAAAGAGAAATAAGCGCATATAATTTTTTATAGAACGCTAGAATCGTAAGAGATACGTTTCTTTTACACTACATATATATACCAAGTCAAAACTAAAAATAAATTAAAAGTCAGTCAACTAGTATTAGGGTTGTCACGCGTATTGTATATTGCTTCAGATAATCGTACCACATAAAGCACTTTATTGCACAGAGTTTGATTTTCCTAGGATCTATTTGTGTTAGTTAGTCAGTTAATATTAGAGTTGTTAAGCGTATTATGTCTTATAATATTGTATATTATTTCGGGCATCTATCTACTTCTTAAAACATTTAATTCAACATAGTTTGATTCTTTAAGAATCATTTTTGCTGTCACGGTGGTCGAGTGGTTTACCACTGGAATTTCGAATTGATGTCCTGAGATAACCGTATATAAAGCGTGTATCAACAGTATATAAACTAACGTATAAAATAATGTAAGTTCGGTAACATCATTGACTGGCCGTGAAAAACATCGTGAGGTAACCTGAAGTTGATAAATGTTCAGTAGTACCACTGTATTTCGGTGTTTAAAAATGCCAACACATGGGTGATTATACCCATGGCTTAATTCGGGTAAAGATCTTTGGCCCAACGGTGGGATTTTGAAGATATGTGCGGAATTGAACCCGTGACATCGTAATTCAAAGTGTTATTTTTACCTTTAATAACCGATTACCTTAATTTGCTCAAATACAAAGTGATAACCCTATTTTCTTTACACCGCTACTAGACACGAGATAGTACAGTTGTAACACGATGTTTGATCTGTAAAATTTTGACTATGATTTAAAAACAGTACTTAGTAAACTTATTAATGAAAAAAAGACACTATTTCTTTTTTGGTGATATTAATGTGCAAATTAGTTATTTAATTCAGTATTAGAGTAAAAAGAATATTCCTTCTATATAATTTTCTTCATAGTTAAATATAACCAGTCGACGAAAAATCGTATGGTTTGAAAAAAACAAAAGTTTGTGATATGTTTTAATACTCCTTAAAATGCTCTCCTGGTAAATTTTGACATTTTTTTTATTACTCGTTCCAAAGGTACAATTTTTTAGTTTTAATGCTCATAATTTCCTTAAAAATGGTTCAAATTTGTTCTTTTTTTTTAATCTATTTTTTTATATACTCTTTATACAAAAAAAAATCGTATTTTTTTACACATTTTTTAAAAAATTTAAACCTTTATAAATATTAAAAAAAAAATTAAATATTCTACTATCTAATCCTTAACTTTTAATAAGTCCGGTCTGGTATTGGGGTTTCTCTAATCGTCCGATTTGGGACGGAATACTCCATATATATGGCAAATTCATAAAACATTACAACATACCATATAACCAATTGGGTAAAATACTTAAAAATACGTCAGTTATGGGATTTGGACGTCAAATTTACAATTTTACGATACGATAAAAGCATCGGTGTAGATCTTTCTATATTTACAACAATTTACTACGGGTCTAAAACATTCTAACAAATAAAACGATCATTGAATGAGAAAAGGAATCGAGTTATGAATTAATTGAATTACAATTTGACCTTTTGCTACTGAACTGCAGGAGGCTGTGCACTGAAATTAGTTTGTTAATTTTGTGTGGTCACACGCCTTTTTGTGTTACGTGGATTGTTAACCTTTGGATAGTTGTTAAGTTCAAGAATTTCAAATTCCTCATAATTGTTAACCTTGTGCATTCGACATTTTTTTAAATTCGTATTACTAATAACTCGAAACCGTGTTTGTCTGCTGTTACCGAGAGTATAACAATCCGCGAGCAGCGACCGACATTTGTCATCAACATTTCGAATGGCTCCGCTCCGGAGCCCTTGAGTGCAAAGGGCTAAACTTGTTTAACTTCGTACTTTTACAAAAACAAATTTTAAAGTCAATTGTATCTGTGACTGATATATTATTTCGTCGTATTAATATTATGGTTAATATTAATTGTCCAGAACAACAATTATACAGAAAAAAAAAAGTTATTCTGCACTTTATATAAAATATTCTTAGGAGTTGTTTCATACCAAATTACAATATTGTTTCGATTAAATCTGATAGATTGTTAGAAATCAAGTTACGACGTGAAGTAACAGTGCTTGCATTGTTGCATTTCGTTCGGTCAGTGAGAGCGCCGGAGGCCCATCTCTCCTCTTCTTTCCCCTTCCCTTCCTCCCCCTCCTCCAAACACAGGCTGGCAACGCACTTGTGACTCCCCTGGTGTTGCAAGTGTCTATGGACGATGGTGATTACTTAACATCAGGTGACCCACCTGTCCGTTTGCCTCCTATAATATTAAAAAAAGAAACAGTTATAAAAGAATGGTTAATGGAGTTATAACTTGTGTAGGAATCGAATGTAGTGCGTGATCGCCACACATAATTCTGCTACAAAAAACTGTGTTCGCATGATTGGTAATGGTAACAGAGATAACATACGAAGCGCTTCTACTCAGTCTTCAGGAGTACGTCTCTGTTAAGACTGAAGTCCCTAGTTTGTTTTTATTCTGGTTAAAATTAGCTACAGGCTGTAATGGCAAGTTGACATTATGCATATTGAATGCAGACCACTTAATTAAAAAAAAATCACCAATGACACCAAAAATGTGTTTTATTTCACTATAAGCATGCTTTATTTCGTAAATACTTTACCTATAGTACTAAAAATGTAAGAACGTGGACTCATATTGTAATTATGTTTTTACAAAATATTTTTTACATCTTGAAACCTAAATAATCATAAGAAACATGATGTAAATTATTTTACTTATCCAGTCATTTGTCAATCAGTAAGTGTGGAAAGATCATTCCGGCTTTGACAGAAGATATATGACTTGCGTTCAACTTGACGTAACTCTGTTTTTTTTTTTATAATTTGTTATAGTTTTATCTTTTATATATAAATTTCTTCTGTACGCGTGTATATCACTGAACTCCTCCTCAACGGCTGGACCGATTTTGATGAAATTTTGTGCGCGTGTACGAGCGGATCCAAGAATGGTATAGATTCACAATTGGACGCGGTAGGTGACGCTGAGGTTGAATTTTAGATTTTTTTAATTTATTATCAAGGTTGGACAACGTCCACCCGGCCCGCAGTTTACTATAAAATTCTTACTACGAAGTGTGTAATTGTAAAATTAAAACTTTCCCATATAAATAATATAAGGGAAAAAAAATTGAACATTTTTTGTCACTTGCAAACTGTGAAGAAATTTTATTTTGAAAAAATGAATGGATAGGTCTCATTAAGCGATAAATTATCAACAAAAAATTCATTGAGCAAATTTCTCTTTAATATTTCAATTTCTACGGATCTTTCAAATTTGAATTTAATTTTAGGTTTTTTTTATCTTTTGCGGCTAAAGTACAAAGATAGAGTTATGATGGCAATTTTGTAGTTCTTTTGACGCTCTATACAAAAGTTATTAACGAATTTTCCGTGTCATTAATAACAACAAAGGCTAATAACAATAACAACAAAGTGTACTACATTTTTTGCCCTATCATGGACAGTTTGAATAATAAATACATTAGAAAAATTAAATTTATCAAGTTTGTAACTTTGTTGTTATAATCTATACTAATATATAAAGCTGAACAGTTTGTTTGGTTGAACGCTATGATCTCAGGAACTACCAGTCAGATTTGAATAATAAATACATTAGAAAAATTAAATTTATCAAGTTTGTAACTTTGTTGTTATAATCTATACTAATATATAAAGCTGAACAGTTTGTTTGGTTGAACGCTATGATCTCAGGAACTACCAGTCCGATTTGAGAAAGTCTTTCGGTTTTAGATAGCTCATTTATCGAGGAAGGCTTTAGGCTATATATAATCACGCTAAGACCAATAGAAGCAGAGCACCAATGAAGAATGTTTAAAAATCGGGCACTTTTTTTGCTTTTGAGAGATTTCGTTATTATTATATACGTTGCCATGGTAACGTGGTAAGTAGTAGTAATAATATTCGTCCAATAGGACAGGCGAAGGAATTAATCCATACTGCCAATTCTGAAGTTATGTGGTAAGTATCAAAGCTAACATTTTCAAAGTTTATTTTGTTTTCCTATTCAAAAAGTTTATACTACTTTTATTTCCAATTTTTTATTTGTTCTCTATTACGTATTATAAAAATAAATAAAGTGTATTTACAATTAAAATAACAACTTTTTGATGAATAGATATGGCTACAAATGACCAAAAAAAACTTTTTTTATACTTTGTCTATATTATTATATTTTGTCAGTTTGTTTGTTTGTTCTGGGTAATCTCCAAAACTACTAGCCCTATTTTAACGGGAATTTTACTTTTTACTGCCAGATAACCGAAATTATAGCGGTTGACATATTCTATTTTATTTGTCCGCGGTTTCGTCCGCATGGCTATTTCCAAAATGGTTGGACCGATTTTCACGGGGTATTTACTGGTAGATAACAGACCTTATAAAAAGTAATTTAGGTTTTTTATTCGCCTTCGGCCGCAGTGGAATATCCGTAATGCTTGAACTGATTTTCACGGGACTTTCACTGGAAGATAACTCACCTTATAAGAAGTAACTTAGACTATTTTATTTTGTTTCTCAAGACTTCGTCCGCAATATCCTACTATCTCCTAATTGATTGGACCGACTTTCACGGGGCTTTTACGGGCAGATAACTAGCGGGCTCGGAAGACGTTATACGGACGGAGACGGATAATAAAATGAAAACCTTGACAAATTATACCTAAACCTTCCCCATAAATTATCATTCTATCTACTGGTGAAAACAGCATGAAAATGGTAGTTTTTGACTTTATCGCGAACAGATAAGCTGACAAAGAACTTTTTTTTTAACCGACTTCGAAAAAGGAGGAGGTTACTATGTTCGGTTGTATGTATTTTTTATGTATGTTTATCGATATTTTAGTCAATTGTGAACCGATTTTAATGATTTTTTTTTATTTGAATTGGTACACTATGTAGTGATTTACTGCTACCTATGTATTCGTTCGTGTGAAATTGATCAAAAATATTTTACAACCGCGTGAGACGTGTGCCTTACTGACTCCAAGAATAAATATACATAATTGAAAGTCATATATTTGTATGTAATATGAATTATATCATCTTTTTGGTCAACTTGGCGGCCATATTGTTTTATTTGCCACGTTTGCTTCTACATAACTCAGTTATTATAGCAACGTATAAGAATAACTTAAGTATATCGACAATACGGGCATATTATATCTATCTATAAAATAAAAGATTTAAGATATATTGTTCGATAATGTATAGCTTATAATATTCATTACTTTCTTATATGTGTTAGTGAGCACTGAGTTTGGTATATAGTAGGTTGAAGTTCCAGTATGTTGCTGATGATAAATCCCATCCCATTCGATATTCTATTAGTATTCATATATCTAATGTACACGTTACATGTTACAGTAGATGGCGTTCGTATCGTAGTTACAAATGTTTTTGAAAAAGCGTTTCTGTAATGTACACACCCACTCACAATTTTACATTTCTTTAATACATTTTTAAAAAGCGCGTGCGGATCCGCGGGTAACAGCTAGTATATATAATTTCAATGGTAACTAATTTCGTTAAAGAATTTCTTTGATTTTCAATACTAACATGTATTTTTATAATCCAAGTATTCAAATTTAAGTATACCTTTAAACGGATTATATTAATAACAGTTCTTTGTTACAAAGCTTAAATCTTAGAACTTAAAAATATTAATTTTCTTTACAATTAGGATTGCCGTGTATAAAAAAACACCTGCTGTTTAAAAGGGAGAGTTTTTGCGGTGGTCACTTATTAACTTGCCCGATAGATTTTGACAAAGGCCGGTTAATATGCCGTGAGTTTGAAAGCTACTGGGCGGTCTTCGTATAACTGTTTTGATGAAAGGTTGACAGAACTTAATATTTCGTGAAATTATTTTAATAGAAATACTAACTCTACATTTTTTTTAATACTTTATCATACAGATAATATATTATCAATTATCTATACATATAACAAGAATGTAAATCTAACGTCTAATGTAAATCTAACTAAATTATTGCAGGTCTAGGAATCAGTAATAGACATTTCAATACTTTTTTGAAATGTCTGTCTGTAATGTACTCCATTAGTATAAAACCTAATAAGTTTAGATAGATCGAACCGATTTTAATGAAACAAAAACTAAATGTTACTCGAAAATATGCTTTATGATTTTCTTGAAAAAGGTTTTATACTAATGGAGTACATTACAGACAGACATTTCAAAAAAGTATTGAAATGTCTATTACTGATTCCTAGACCTGCAATAATTTAGTTAGATTACATTCGTTATTAGTGGATGCACAGAGAGGGGCGTCATTTCCAGACGTCACAATCGTTCACGTATTGATCCACCCTATAATAAATAGCCTTTAGATATTAAAACCCGCTTGACATGGTTCTTGAACTCACTATCAGGCAAATCGGTTTGGGACTTTATTATAAAACCTAACACTAAAAAACTGTTTTTCGATTTAGTGTGCCTGAAGCATGGAATGACCAATATGTTAACGTTTCTAGTATTTAAACTCAGCCGATTTTATTCTGGTAACTAGCTCAAGGGTGCACGGCACACCTCGGCTTGGCCGTTACCTGTTGCATGCAATTCGCGATCTATCTTAGCTAACCTAAGTTAAGCTAAACTATTCATACAGATATGAGTTATTGAAACATGCATGTGTACCAGGCATGCGTGTCTCAATAACTCTTATGTGTATTTTTGTGTCGGAAAATTTTTTGAACTATTTCAGTTCGATACGGGTAAAAACAAAAAGAAAAAACCCATCCACTTTTTATGTGTAAGCGTGTGAGCGTGCACGTGTGTGGAGGTGATATGTGTAGTGTTGTTGCAGTGATGTATTGGTTGGTGAGTTCACTGTATCGCGCGAGCAGCGTACTCAAGGGCTCCACGCCGAGGGATCGAACCTAGGCTTGAGAGGCTGCCGAAGGGGGCCTAGTCTGGTGTGCGGGAGCGAAATTTACACCCAGACCACGGCGGCGTGATCTGAGGTTACGCGGGCGTGGGCGTGAGCACGCTCTGTTTGGAGAGACAGGCTGGTACTGATCGTTCGCTGCCGTTATTTCATCAGGATGATCGGTAAAAATGGGTCGCGAACGTCTTTTGTAACGCGCGGCGTTGGGTACGGTTAGCACGTTCTATGTACCGCGCGGACGTGCTTATAAGCAAATCGGGCCGGCGACTAACGGTACCCCGCCGTCGTGACTCTATACGTTGGCTCGGATATCGCGTTCCTATTTATTTATCATATTTTTATATATCAAATATCTATAATATCAATTTCTTATCATCTATTTGCATGCAATCTATACTATAAAATTTACATCTTATATCTATCTTACATATGAATAAAGCTATCTCTATATTAAGCGCCGGTTTGCACTAAACTCTATATTCTATTCTATAACTCCATAATAATCTTATTACATAAACCTTAACTTATATTCATATGTAAATCTATTTTCAGTGTGTTATTTACATCGATCTGTATAGGGTGACATAATTAATCTCTATATATATTCACATTAACATTCACTCTATATATTACATATCGTTACGTTATGTTCGCCAGTAATACATATATATTCCTTGTTATAATATTAATTT